>JABRWK010000235.1:89596-121805 GCA_013372445.1 Hypothenemus hampei | reverse complement strand
AAAAATTTGAAAAAGTCAATTTTGATATATTAAAAACACTTTTAGAACACATGTTATACGTTTTATTGATATGATGATACCTACATGCTGTAGCACATTTCACATTACTTGTTACATGTATAGTAAATGTTTAAACAACGACTAGGCTGTATTACATTTTTTTTTTTTTTGCATTTTTCGTAAACTATTATAAAAATCACTTAATTACTGTCAAAATTATCACATTTCTATATAACATAAAATTTCCTATTATTTGACATGGTGTAGCATTGACAAAACAAAAAACAACCCAAAATACAACTAAAATAAAGCAGAAATATAAATTTACTATTAATGATTTGAAGGATGGAATATTGCCCTTATATCTTATTGTATTTCACAGTTTTGCAAAATTGTTGTGTTTAAACCACTAAACGACTACAATCTTATTATAATGCCGGCTACACATTACATGATAAATAACACCATATTTGCCAAGTGGTAAATACACATTACACGTCGAATCCCTATTATGGACCATGCATGAACGAATTCAGAATGTACACCAACGAACATCTTGTGGAAGGAGTTTGTCAATTACTCCATACCATACAAACTATTCGGCACCATTTGCATATGATAAACGTTTGTTTAGTTTGTCATGTAATGTGTAGCCGGCATAAGACTGGATATTTTATAATCATCGTCGTTTTAGCCTAAAAAATGAGTAGACGGCCTGTGTGTCTTTTTCTGAAACATCCACACGGATAACGTTCTTCATTATTTGGCACTTCACTAAAATTATAGAGTCTTGGCTCGTTCTAGAAGGTCGTTGATGAAATTCTACAAAAAGAACGTAAATTAGTAATTTTAATAGCCACAGTGGGTGTAACAATTATACACTTCTTATTACACATAAATTCAAAAGATTTACAGCACTAAAGTTTCTCATGTTCAAGTAAAAAAAAATGTTTACTGTTTTCTTCTTCTTCTCCCAGTGCTTTTCATTAATGAATATTTGCAATTACATTTGTCATAACGTTCTTGTTCGTTGGTGTTTCCGCAATCACATGCAATCTCGCATGTTCTTCAACCTTGACATTCTTTTAACTTCCGACTTGAATTTCCGTCAATCTTCCTCGTGATAAGCAATTGATTAATTCATTTCTCTTTAAAAGGGAAAGTTTTTGATTTGAGAGCCCCTAATTCTAAACGACCTATATCACGGTACATGCCTAAACAACATTTCTATTTAATGGAACTGCCCTCCTTAACGAACCCTTCACTCATTAGTAAAACTCAAAGGAAATTTTGATTTTGAAAACGGTTTAATCTACTGTTTCAGGTTTTAGAAATTTAGGGATTTTGAAAATAACAACTGAAAACGTGATACTAATGCTGATAGAAAACTTTTGAATGTCATTGGCAAATATGCTAAACTCACTTTTACATCATTCTGTGATCCTTTGGCGTTAATTAACAGGTTCTAAAAATAGATTATCAATTAACGAAGAATATATAACGAATTTCAAATTAATTCGTACCTGTAAATGTCTCCGTCGTTGTTCATCACCATCCATATCCAGTAGTTCGTCTATGTCGACTTCCACTTCTTCATTGCTTACGCTATCTTCTATTTTATTCTAAAATACAAAACATTTCACATGAGTACATTCAAAACCCTAAAGGAATGTTGACATTATGTTTGTTTGCTGGTACTAGTCCTAATAAGGATCGTGTAAACACGTACTAGTGTCAGCTTCATGCGTATTTCGCTAGTACTAAAACATTAAGCATAAGAAACTAGCACAAATAAGTGTTTATACTATTTTTATTAACTGGCAAGAAGGTACTAGTACCAGAAAACAAGCGTAATGTCAACGCCCCTTAAAGATTTAGGTTCTGCATTTACTGTTAAAGTACCATTTATAGAATACTAAAAAAAAGATTAGATCTAAACGTCTAAAACAACACAAATACTGAACATTTTTGCATAAAATGGTACAAATGAAAAAAGTATTGATCTCTATAAAAATATTCAGGTGTGCCTCCTTTGGAATTCCCATTTGTATCGCTATGAATTGAAAATAGTGCAGTTCATTGATTTTCCAAAAGGAGACAATCGCATTTTTCTACCAATGCTCGTTCAATTTTCTTTTGGGAATACCTAAACCATTAATTAAATAGGAAGTTCAGAATCGAATTGATTGATTATTCCACGAATCGTTGGCTGTTACATACAATAACGTCGATCATTTGATTAAACTATTGCGTGCAAGTCTGTTTTTACTCTCTTCGTAGAGAAGTTTGGGTACTGGCTGAGATACGAGCTTGAAAACACCTAATTTTGGTACAAAATTTTGTTAGCAGCTGCCAAACTAGTATTTAGACCCTGATCAAAGGAGCCTTATGTGATTCATAACTACCACAATGTTGCCACATCTAAAAATCTTCAGTTTATCCCTTGTAATAAAAAGTAATATACAGATATTTAGTATTTAGTCGCTATCCAAGTGAGAAGGCAATTACTACCTCATAAATCTATCAAAAAAAAATACATTTATAATCAGCCTTGGATGCTAAGATTAATAATGTTTGAAATGGAACATTTATCGGTTTAATTTTCTCATTAAATCGGAAATTTCTTTAAAAAATGTTGAAGGTCAAATGAATTGCGTCAAGTTTTTGCCTTTTAGTGCCGCACGTTTCTTTAAAAAATGTGTTCAAAATTTGAGTTGTGTTCATCGATTCCACGAGCGAATTTATTATTATTATCAGTATTTTACTATTATTATCATTATTATTATTATTATTTATTTATTATTTCATTAAATCCCATTTACTTAAATTTATATTAATCAGGCTTTTCTCAATGTGTAAGACGATACATAAATGACCAAAATAAACTTTGTAATCTGGACTCCGAAACACGTGTTGTACTCGGTATTTTAGTTTCCGTGTTGTCCCAGTTATTTCCAGCTTCATATACATAAAGCCCAGATTTAATAAGCAAATCAAACATTCATTAGCTCACGTATGTACATGTACATATAACAAGCCCGGGCATTTAATGATAACCTCAGTTGCCACCCGATTGTCTTGTTTGTAAATTTCTTATTGAAGCGAACATGGAAAGTTTATTAAGTTCAATGCAGACAAATGCAACAATTTAAAAAGGAAAAAAAAGGACAATACAAAGAACCATTAAAGGGTATTCATCGAAATTTTATGGAAGTGAATCAGTGAGAGGGTACCATGAAGAATATAAATCACGTCAGAAGATTGAAATGTTGTTTTCTGCAGTGGAACAAGAACTTACTCATCGGACTATACGGTACCTACATAGGTACAAGAGAACCACTTTCCCACGGCTATAACCTTACATTAACCTGAGGTCCGAAGCCCGGTACTTACGCTACAAATGTAGATTCCGTTTATACCTACATAGGTAGTTGTTTTATACATATATGCAAATTTCGATACTTTATTTTACGAGGGGAAAATTTCCAAGGGACCATTAATTTGGATTAAAAAAAACAAAGAAAATAATTTTCAATTTTTAAAAAATTCAAAATCAGATTGCAAAGAACGATACAGAAATGCCAACATAATAAAAGGAAATTACAAAATGTTGCGGATGTTTGATTTCCTTGTAAACAGTACGTTTTACTTTGTTTATTCACCTTAAAATACGTTAAATACCTGTATGCGAAACACGAAATGTTACTTTTTCGGTTTTTTACTAAATTCAAATAAATTTTAAATTTAAATTACGTCACTTTCGATTTGTTTTTAGGTCAGTTAATTCCACAAAATTCAGTTTTACCAATTGACTGATGACACAGTACCTATTGTATGTTTATAAAAGTCAAATTGGCAAATACAGTGGTTTGAAATGTTCAAATCATCAAATGATATTAAAATATAAAAACATTTTTAATAGATATGTAGATAATCGGTTAACTGTCTGTCAAAAATGAAGTGTACTTCAATGGTGAAATACCGAATAATATTTATCTGGTATTCTGACATGAGTACTTATCGTATAACCCTTGTAATTATCTTAAAACTAGCCAGGAACTGCAAAATAAATAGGCAGGCAATTAAAATAAATGGCACAAATCCAATAATATACAGTGGGCATTAAAAGATTTAACTTTGTAATGATTTTTTACGAAAACGATAAAATACGTATTATACTACCGAGTATAAGTAAATTCACATAGGTACGACATATACCATATATTTACCAGTCATATTCTAACGGGAGACCTGAAATAATGATTGTTATCTTGAAATACCCTCAGGAGCCTATAAAAGAAACTTGCTCCAACGTAAAATACGACGGGCAGTACTAAAATCATTAATTTTAGTTAATCATTAATTTCATTCATTTAGTATCATTAATTTTAGTTATCGTAAATAATAAATAATCATTGTACTATTCTAATTAAGTAAAAGTACTTTTTAGCTGCCATTGGTATACCATTTACATACACACCACATATCCTAGCAGGAAAATCTAAATATTTAACATAACAGGAAAGCGAAAATTAGTATCCACGTTGTTAAAATACACAAAGTGTTCCCATTTGAGAAAAATATAGCTATGTTTTGCCACCCCACATGGAAGCAATAACATCCATATTTACGATGAAGGTGAAGTAGGTGATGGGTGATGAAAACCACTCTTCGTTTTGTACATAACTGTAAATTCAGGCAGAGCAGCTGAAGATTATTGTTTTGTATCATGTCTGAAAATATTTATGTAAAATATGCCGATCACCTGCCTTGAACACACGAAAGAAAACAAGGTCAATCAACTGAAGAAAAAGAGATATCATAGTAAATCATTGTCAAATCTGAAATTCATACACAGTTGATCTTTTAATTGAAAGATTCTTAAGAATAGTACAGAACCTGAATGAAATTTTGAAAACGTTCCATTTTTTAAAAAGTGTCTAGTGCGTGGACGTCCTGCATATTTCTTTCATAAATTTTTATTTAACTTTCTTTTTTCTTTTAAGTATTTTCTCTGTCTTTTTTCTTCATTCACTTAAACAAAAACCAAGAAAGACATACACTAACGGTCTATTTCTGTACATTATTGACAAATTTTTACACGTAATTCGATGATTGAATAAAATTAACAAAATCCTGACCTGGCAAATGAAACGAGGCGCTGCCTTTCAAAAATCCAAATTCTAAGAAATAGTCTTTCATTAATAATTGACTCCACCCACAAGTCAAGGTTGATCTACACCCGTCCTAAGGGTTCGCAACCTTTGCTTTACATTGATCTGAATAACAACCTTTTCGAGCAGTTCAGTTACACCTTTGATGTTTTACATAACATCTTTTGAAAAACAAATTTGGTAATTGTCTCCAACTTAAAGAACAAAGGAAAATTTAATTTAAACCTAACAGCTTCACTTAAATAAATGTTGTACCGTTTCATGTCACGCACGATAATCACCAGAATCTAAAATTAGTCAGTCAAAAGGTAAAGCTTGAAATTCAGCCTGCGTACCTACAGAATTCATTGTTTTTTCTTTATTAAAGTGTCGCTTCCTGTTTGGTTTTAAGATGGTTTTTTGCTTTTTTTTTTTTTTAATTTTTTTAGTTCTCTTTGAAACAATTACGGCACAATGGATTGTCAAATCCATTTGGGACGGGCGTGATTCATACAAACGGTAAATCTAGTAAATTTTTGCTAAAGTATTTTCTAAACGGTAGTTTCAACAGTACCATTCGAAAAACTAAAAATACACCTTTGAAGAAAGTGTTGTTTTCGAATGTTACGTTGGTTTTTTCCTTTGGAAAGGAAACGGAAGCTGGTCCAGGCCGTAAATGACTCTAATCAGAGATGAGAATTCTTTGATCTGCACCGGTCGCGCTGTTAAAATTGATTAGGTACTAATTGTAAGACTTTTTATAGCCTTATATCCCACAAGGAATTCTCTAAAAATACCTGAAAATATTTTAATGTGACAACGCTGTCGTGTTATTAGTGCCTTGATCGAGGTGTTTGTTGTGATATGTTATGTGAGAAAGATTGAATCGAAAGGATTTTCCTGCTGATGGATTTGCACTATTTTTAAAGCAGTATCTGGAAAGGTTGTTAGCAGCATTAGGGACTTGTTTTTGTGACGTTTTGATGTTTATACATGGTATTTCGATTTGAAATGTGTCCGAAAATCGTTAAAATAACGAAATAATCAGAGCTTTATACTGAATTTATCGAAAAATATTAAATTTGTACAGCGTCTTCCACTTGGAAAATCAACATTTTATGTATATGAATGTGAACATAGAGGTCAATACTACAGTTTCACTTGTCACATTTCATTCAACAATTTTTTAATGTTTGCCTTTGTACCTAATTTTAAATGCAAGTAACAGTGAGGACAAAACCACATAAAATCTTGTTTTGTTTCAAAACCCATGAACTGTTACATTGATTCATAAAAGGGTTCTTTGTATTCTTATTTGCAACAGATGGCTTTAAACAGGCCAAATTTTCACTTAAAAATTTACATAAACTTAAAATTTTTAATTAGAAAAGCACGAACTGCTCTTTCAAATTGAGATATTTTTTGAATTTTATTGTCTTCGTACTAAAAAGAAGAAAGGAAATTCCTAATGCTAAAACTACACGTTTACAAATTCTTTGATTGTTTCATGGGAAAAAGACACTTGAAACAATAAAATCACTTAATCAACTGGCTCCTGACTAGTTAAAATTGAACATTCGCTTAGTCTTTTACAGAACGAAAAGTTTTTCCTCTTTAAAGCTGCGCCTTCTTATTGATTGAGGAACCAAGTGTTTGTAAAGACTTACAATTCCTTTATTGCATAAAAATGTTCTATTGAAGGGTCAAAGTTCTTTCAAATAAAATAAGAAACACATTCAGTATTATGTCAAATACAACAATTAAGATTCCAGACATGTGGAAAGGAAAATAAATTTTTTAACGCCCGCTTGGGGTTATTTCCCGAGAGAAACGATCATTTTCCAGACGTAAAGGGTCAAAGAACTTTAGAGAGTAAGACTGAAATATGAAATACATATACTGAATGCACTCTTTTGTGGAAAATTCTAATGAAAGTTCTTACGTTTGTTGATGCATAAAGCTTTTTCAGTTCCTCGTACAACCACATTTCGACGGCCAATCGTTTCCTGATCAAACTCATTTGATGATGTCCATATTTTGCTGTCAGAAATTTTTCTCGTTTTTCCTTGATTTCGCCCTTTTCCTTAAAATTCACATGTAAACCCGTTTTCGCGGGTGATCTGTTATTGGTTCTTTGAACTTCTCCCACAGATAAAATTCCTGCAGGGGGAGGTGCTCCTCCATTAGCAACGTATCCACTTTGAACTCCAACCTCCATTATTGAATTTCACGCTGCCTAAAAAAGAAAAACATAATTAAAATGTGAAAAAGGAAAACTATAAAACAGAAAATTTAGTTTGCAACCGTAGGAGAAAAAAAATAAACAGAAACGGAATATTTTCATAAAAAAAAAACAGGTCTGCAATTGAGAAATGTTTAATACCGATGTTATTTATATGAAAAGCCAAGGTTCTAGAATATCTCCGGTGTGTGTGATTTCAATACCAACGGCGGTGGTCTTTTGGGTTCGAGACCAGTTTTACCCATCACTAAAGCTGTCCATTAAATTTTAAGTTATCACAAAAATTCAAATAGGAAATTCCAAATTAATAAAATATAAATGTTTCTTTCACATCTGTTCAAAAGGTGGTATGATTATTTTCAAAAAATGTTTGTACAAAATTGAAAATCCAATCATGTTCAATGTTTCATGCCCAAATTCCTACAACAATTAGGATTCAGCAATCAAACAAGCGCAAGATTGGCATGTAAACAAGCCAAGACACTATCACGGCAATCAATCTACATAGTAGTACTACAATTGACACATATCTCTTAAATTTAATGAAAAAGAGAAGAAAATCGGTGAATAAATATTACTTTACAGCATTTTAACGTATTTTTATGGCTCAATACTGGTAGCAGCTAAACTTACCGCACTCTTTTTCGGCGAATCCAAAAATAAACTAACGTTTTTAAGCATTAAACCCAGATTAAACATTCGTTTTTCCCTAAGTACGTATGTAAATAGCTTATCAGTGATGTATGTAAATATTTCGTGATAATATCCTTACAGACAGAGGTCATAAAGTTCAAATTACATTAATTTCTGAATAGTAAGGACAAAATTCTGATGACAAATACCTAAATAGGGATAAATTTTATTGATTTTATTAATCTACATCCAAAAAATTACTATTACAATAGAATTGTCATTCCTATTAAGCAATTAACGGCTGATAAATACATCTTAATCAACAATCACTAGACAGATTATCTGTAAAAATGCTAATAAAGATGGATTTAACAATAACCATTTAATGTTCTTTGAAAACATTTCCGTTAAGTATCTATATAGATTCCATAGATTTTACCAGTCATTTAAGACATAACAATTTGTCCTCGGTTTTATTTGCTCGAAAGGGAACTTTTTTTGGCAATTTTTCAAGCAACCACAAGGACACCGGTAACGTTACTTTAAATCAATTTGTAAAATTCTCCCAAACATTTAATCTAACGTACACGGAGAGTCAATTTTATAAAAAAATATTTGAGATAAAACTTGTCAAAACTTAACTTGTTAGTGGCCATTAAGAATTGACACACCTTATATCTAACCTTTTGCAATATCTTTCTAATGAGGCACCTCTAAATAATTAAAAAAAAAATCTAAGATAATTTTTGGAAAACAGGAACATGCATGTCCAATTACAAGTTTTTTCACGTCATCTTAAGAATAACTTTTCACTCATTACAATACTAATTAGTTTTGTAATTACTAAAGCACAGACAGACAAGTATAGCACAAATGAGCGAGATCGATATTACAGACGTGTCGTAAAGATGAACAAGGATAGTGATTATATGATGATTAAGCAACAGACTTGAAAGGTCGTTGCCCATGATATTCACCCAAAGCGGGAGAAGTGTTTATGTAATTATTGTTATTGACTTTTGACATCTGATGGTAATTTAAAGTAAAAAATGGGCAAATAACGATTGGAAAAAGGTGATAATTTTATAATTTTTTAAGCGTCCAATGACGGAATACAAGTAAAAATCAAAACTTTGATAATCGGTTCCTTTCACTAGTAATTTGTAAATAAAAAAAATTATTTGGTTTTCACGTGAATCAACCTAAAAAACTCAGAGACCACAACGAAAAAAAATTAAATTTCATTTTTTGCCTTTGTTTTCCCATCATATTCGATTAATTAAAATCGAATTAGTTTTTACATAAGGAGTGTGAAAGTGTATTTTTTGTTTTCTTTTAATTCAATTGTAACGTGATGCAACTTGCTAAAACAACTCTTAATTGAACAATTTATATTGTTGTAAATGCAGTGATGCGCGAGCAAGTTCTTATACAAGATTTAATCAAATTTATACCAGAATTTATTTCAATGAAGATTGTATGGGTATAAATTGGAACTTTAAGGAGGACAGGTATGTGTTTCTCAATGCAATTTGATCAACATATTTTTAGACGACAAGCGTTGTTATCATGAAAAGAACGAGACTTGTGATAGATCTTTGTTTTTTTGTGCGAAAAACAGGTTTATTTTTTTTCAAATAACAATTCTCTGAGAAAACAGCAGTAAAAATATCCTGTGTTTCAAAAATAATGAACCATCCTGAAGGAGTAGAGGCAAAACTTTGAAATTACGTGTATATATTTACTGCATAAAAGGAAACAATCAATTATATTTGCAAAACCGTCAAAATTACTAGATTTGAGCCCTATAGAACATGTCTGAGATATGATCGACAGAAAACTGCGTCGTTCACCTCATCCTCTTAATACTTTAGAGGTATTGCGGCAAGAGTTCCAAGTAGCCTGGGATGAACTGCCTCAACATGCAATCAACCATTTGATTTCTAGCATGCCTAGAGGGATTGTGAATGCATAAGACTACGCGAAGATGTAACGCATTATTAATTTTTCCTTAAGTAAATATTGTTCATTTGTTTTGCAAATGTAATCAATTCTTTCTTTTTATGCAGTGAATATAATATACACGTAATTTCACAGTTTTGCCTCTATTCCTTCTGGGTGGTTCATTTTTTTAATGGAGTTTAACAGATTATGCATCCTGAAACTCTGTGCCTCTGGAAACTATTACGAAGTAGTACAATGAAGAACAATAGGGGCATGGGAAAAACGAACATTTAAAAAAAAACGACATTATTTGTCAATTACATTAAATAACAACGTAGTAAAGCATACCATAAAGAATTTGGCCATTACTTTGGCAATTACATTACTAACAGATGCTGTTACCAGCAACTAAAATGTTGCATTGCGTTTAATGATTTTTAATAAAACTGTCAAATTTCAATGTCCGATATCTCGATTTTTTTTAAGTGGCTTATCATGTTATTCCAATATGGCTTTCATATTTAAGTAATGATTAACGGAGGAAAACAGACCTCAAAACAATAGGCATATTCGAGAAATGATACTTAAGAGAGAGAGAGAGAGGAAAAACCACATCAATGGAATTCGATTAAATCATCTGCGCTTAGAGTTGAAAAACACTGCAGAGACCGTAGGAGATATGGGCAAACGATATCAAGCAAACATCAACAGGACCTCCCTAGAAAAGGACGACAATGAATCGTAAGAGAAATTAGAGAAGACTTATATCCTGAAATGGATAGAAGAAAGGTGAAAACAAGAGTTTCTTCTCTCTTGAGAAGAAGAAAATTAAACAGAAGCAATTGCGGCTTCTTGTTCAAATCTCTCCAGAATCACAATTAAACTCTTTTCTATTTTTGGTCCCAGGAAATATCCTTGGCACACATTTTTCTCAGGAACAAGCTAGTTAGATGTGCTTATCTGTTTAGGAAATCGCTTATTATGAGAGAAATTTTCAATGCTATCTTCACCTTAACGAAATTGTTTATAGTACTTAGGTTTCTGATAATCTACTTTACCCAAAGTGTTGATGATTCTCTTTCAACTTCAAAAAAAAAAAGAGTCAACATGTGCATTTCCGAGAAATTTGAGAATTAGTGTTTACGTAATAGAACTTACAATTAGATTGTTCTATTAGCTTTCGAAATGGACTGATACATCAATAAAAAGAATTACAGCTATTGAATTTGAGATCTCATACAAAACATCTGTAGAATTTTTATGTTGAACACTTGAATAAAACAAATTTATACGGATATTGTATTGAATATCCAACAAGATTGATTTCATACAAAAAAATAAACATTATATTTGCTCAATCAATGAGTCACCTGCAATGTCAGCATGGGTTTTCTTCTTTTTCTATTAAATACCTATTTCTTCTATTGCATAATTCTTCGCAAACAAAACCATTACAATTCTCATGTTAAAATGAATCGTCATTCATTAACAACATTATTATATTAAATATTTTTACATATGTACAGGATGGACCAATTTTAAGATCATTTATAAAAATAAAATTAATTGCACAGTGTGTTTAAGCCAATTGATCTAATTTCATTATGCAATCATTAGAAATCACACTGTAAAATTAATTGTAGACAAAATTGGGAATTGAAACGAGCCAAATTAATATTTGCAATAAAAATGCAATTTATTATCCAGAAGAAACTGGATTAAATCTTTATAAATTTGTACATTTTTAACCTTGGCCAACATTTAATGAATATCAGGTTCTTTAATTCTAATATTATATCTTCATTTACCTTTTAATAAATTGTGTTACGCTTCAAACTAAATATTTAAGTTCATTGAATTTACATGAAACAATAACATGTAATATTTCAAATATGAACTTACTGAAAAATTGTACTTTTCGCAATAAATAAACATTCATGAAGAAACTATTCATTTTACAGTGCTTGGCCGTCAATACACTTTCATCTACAAACGTTAATTAAAACATCGTATTTGATTGATTTGCCGAGACACGACCAATTTAATGCTGTTGTTAATGCTAATGTTTCTCTTTGATATATAATAGGTTTTATCGTGTCAATGGCACAACGCACGCACGCACTCTCAACATCATGTTATTTGAATTTAGGTTGTTGACATCGTGTATGTATGTGTCCATAAAATTGAGATTTTTTAACGGGATAATAATAGAATCGAAAAATTGTCCTAAATAAAGGCTTTCTATTTTTATACATTGGCTTTAACTAGCGGCGAGTAGCCTAGGAAGTCCCTTTCAAATACGAGCTTTCTGAGCCCGTCCAGACACCACCATCAGAAACATCCATTTCTATTAATAATCCAATTACCCTCGTAAAGTTGTTGACAAGTTTTACATTTTAAATTTGTTTGTTTTTTATTTTATTCAAAAATTTCACTTCTTGTATCCAGGGAGTTGAATAACAACATTGGAAATGGTTCCTCTTAAAAAAAAAAAATAGAAAATAGTTCATTTAAATTTAAGTCTGGAAATGCTTTCTAAGAGAGCTACGGGCTTTTAAAAATATAAAATTCAAATTTCCAGAAAGTGTAATAACTGTAAAAAGAGAAAAATAACCAGGGTTAAACATTGCAGAATAAAATAGGTTGTAAACACTTCTTTATAGTGTTCTAAATAAACTATTTAAAAAAAAAGTAAAGTAACGAGAAGCTTTCTTAGGCGTAATAAATATGCTCTTTCAAGATTTCTCGGAGGAAAAATATTAAATTTTCTGGAATAACTGGAAATTTAGCTGTTATATTCCGGAAAATTGAGAGATTACTTCATTTTGAATTGATATAAGATGATAATTTGCATTCTATATGTACAGGGTGGAATTAAAGTAACAACTTCAAATTTCAACTCTGCTGTCACTATTGACATTCATTTCTTTAGATGACTTATGCAACAACAATTTTTTTTTTCGAAATAGCTAATTTTAAAAATGTTTAAAAAGAGTACAGTTAAATGGAGTAATAAGGAACTAAGGAGGCAATAGATAACAAATTCTAAACATAAAATGACACATCACAAAATCCTATTTGACAGGCTAGTCTGGCATTTTCTCAAAACTGTCCCACTTTTAAAAATCGAACATAACTTTCATATACGGTGCGGGATAGATAAAAGTGGACGATTAAATGGCTATTTTCTAAACCTAGCTTTTAAACCTTTGCTTACCTTTTCATTATTGTAACTGACATGACAGTGACAAATAAATTATATTCTTAAACATAATACAATACGTCAGTTAAGTTCAGTTGAAAAAACTCAAATAACTACTACAGTGTTTGAAGAAGAATGGTAATTATATGCAGTAGTAATTAAAAATTGATCATTTTATCGTCTTATTCATCTTGTCAGTTACCTGATCGATTATCTGTCAATAATAAGCAAGAAATCTATAGGTAAAAGCCAGACCTACCCAAATCCGGGAAAAATGACTTGAAGAATCGTCCACTTTTATCTCTCCAACTATACATAAAAATGTTCTAAACAAAATTTCGACATTTGTTACTTATTGCCCCGTCCGACTGTACCTTTCTTTTAATACTACCTCTATTTAGAAATTATTGTCCCTTTTACTATAAAAATTTACACCTAAAACGGACAATCATTTTTGAACAGAGGTAGTAAAACATAACAGAGAAGTTATATTTTTGAAGAAAACGTAGACTTTCAAATGAATCAAGTTAAAACTAAAAATTTAATAAACTCCTCTGAAACTTTCAAGATATCCATCGATCTATAATTTACTGAAATTATCATTAACAATGGTTGTTCGTCTGCCACAATTGAAACTTTTCTCAAGTTCTTCCAGAGAAAATTTGGACGCCATCTTTAAAGGGATGTAGATTTCTTATGAAGCATTTTCATACTTACAAGAACTGTTTTCATAATTTCTTCTATGTACAATTCTTCAAAATGTATATTTCTATTTCTTCTGTTTTAATTAATTGATTATTTGTTAATTTTTTTTTAATTCCTTATTATACCAAAGAATTGAAATATAGAATGTGTTATTAAAAAGTTATGTGAATTGTTTTGCTTGGCCTCTTCAAATGATGATTTCACTTTCATTTTTTTTTGCTTTGTTAACAAAAAAATGTTGCAAAACTTCTTAATTTAATACTAATTTTTGCATTTATTAGACACGTACCAGTAACAACATTTTTGTATGACATTGTCACAAGATTGTGGTAAAACGTAGTATCATGTTAACAACAAAATAATACTTAGTTGCAAAAACATGAAAAACAATAAATAAAACTTAAAAATAATAGAAATATTATATTTCTCTATCAAAATAGTTTATTTTCGTAAACACTTCTGAGAATATCATGTCTATTTCTGTACTATATCTAAGACCTATTTTTGAAAGTAATTTTAGCATTGGTTGCTTAAAACTTTAAGTTACTCCTGGGTTATTCAATTGCATTTTCAAGTTGACCTCAGTCGATCGATTCCTGCTGATTCTTGCAGGGGAGCTGTGTTCATTCATTTATTGAAAGAACGTATTTCAATAAAAAAAATTTGGCAAGAGATTGTTTTTTTTTTCTCAATAATGTTTGAAACTACATAACCTGAACAAATTTCAAGTATAAACCTGTTCTTCAGGTAAATCCTTGCACGAAAATTAGGTAATCAAAATTCATTGAACTCAATTTTTCGAATAAAACAAAAGAAACATTTTAATCAAATGTTTTTAATACTCACCGATTTGATCGTTTTAAAATTTTTCACAGAAAAAAAAGACAACTTTACAGAGTGTTTTAAAAATAAAACAAAATAGTACACAGACACCAGTAACAGAAGAAAATCACTTTAATTAACGTAAGAAAAAAAAAGAGAGGTCCAGTTCAATAGCTAGAGGGACTCAGCGCGCTACAAAGCAAAAATCGGTGAAGAAGATTGAACGGACGACAGAACGTAACTGCGCAACTTTTACGCGACTGCGGCTTCTGCGATTTCGAGGGAACAATTGAATGGATTCAGTCGGATGGTGTCGGTTCCGGGTTCGGTTGAAATCGGTAAAATTTTTTTTTAAATTTTTCAAATACACCACGGAACATTTTGTTTCCAAAAGGTAAGGGTCATGGGTGTTTGTTTAGTTTCAATTCACCCAAACCTAATAGGTCCATTAACTACACAATTCCAGTTTTTACAACATTAACGTATCCAAAAATATGGAGAAATGGGTATGAAAACATGGAACATGTATGGAGAAGGCAAAATCCGTTAAGGGGTTTCCAATTACCATAACATAACCATGAAATTTAAACAAATAAAAAATTAATGATAAAGAAATTAAATAGTTGTTGAACTGGCCGTCAAACATCCCTGACGTGAGGATTATTGAATCTTCATGAAATAATAATTTTTTTTAGTATCATTTAAAGGAAATTGAAAAAACAAAGAGCTTTCTTTGATTAATGAGAGTTGAATAATTTTTCAAAATGTGATAACCGTGAAAGTAATTTATAAAACACAACCATTTTTGCTCTCAGAGAAGTGCCGCAGAACAATCATTATTGTTTTATGTCCACTGACGAAGAGGTCTTTCACAGTAGTCAGAGTTAACGTTTATTTGCAGATTATGTTTATTGTTTCGAGAAATTATCGGTCGAATCATCGTATCGCTATGCGAAATAGGAAAAGAAAACAAACCCATTCCCATCCCATCGCGTTCCATGGCGAAATAAGACTCGATTTTTTTTATATTAATTATTTTATGAACGTGTGCAACTCGAAGAACGATTATTTATTGTGAAGTAAACGTGAGTTAAAAGTCTGATTACCATTGTTTTTTTAATTATTATCTCTCTGTACTTCTGAGAAAATATTTACAAAGAACCTTGGACCTTACAAAGAACCAGCATCTTACACTTAGGACAATACTAACGGGTTCCAAACTATATTAAATTTCTCATGCAAATTCCTTAGTCATTACTTAAGAGAGGATCTACAACAGAATCCTTTGATGGTCTACTTAAGAGTTCTCACTTATTTGGACCGCTTTCAAGAAAACAATTGTAAGAATAACGATTGACATCCAAATTCATGCAAAATAGTGTTACTAAAAGACTTTTTTTAATTTTAAACAAAGCCTAAGCATAGATTATGTTATTTCCCTATGAATTAGTTAGTTTATATTCGAACAACCCTCGCATTAGATATACATAATATGAAAATACTTTTGCATTCGCACTAAAAACTTGTCCAAAATGCGCAGCTTCAAACATTATCGATTGAATGAAAATTCCATGGAAATATCAATGATTAGACTCTTCCTGTTGATTCTATCCTTATTCGTTCCAAGAAAAAAGTAGGACAAAGAATTTTCAGTTTCACAATCGTCCCTTACGTGGTAATGTCAAGTCATCAATGAAGTTTCAGTTGTTAACAATAATAACAGCATGGTGACACATTGTGATAGGCAACATTAAGGTTTCAATTGAATAATAAGGCCCAAATAATAAAGAAAAAAAAACATGTATCGACACGTGCAATTGTCAACAACAATTGTTATATTTTTATGTGGTATCTGGATTTTACGTAATCACTACGCGTTTGCAAAAGAGTTTCCAGTTTATACTGAAAATATTAAAAAATCGCATGGAAATTTTCGAAAATTTAGTGACGGTTTTATACACAGGAATCCACTGTTACGAGTGAAACGAACCGAAATCGATTTGCAAATGTGCCTCGACCATTTCAATGTCCATAAAGATAAAATAATTCGAACTCAAGATTCCCAAAATATGGGTGCCAAATATTTGAGTGAAACAGATTTGGGCAACCGAGAAGAATGCTTGAGACTCTGTTGTGAAACTAATAATTGTGATGTGTTTGTTTTTGAAGAAAAAGTTAGTGTCGC
Source organism: Hypothenemus hampei (assembly GCA_013372445.1). Lineage (NCBI taxonomy): Eukaryota > Metazoa > Arthropoda > Insecta > Coleoptera > Curculionidae > Hypothenemus > Hypothenemus hampei. The sequence goes on along the minus strand of JABRWK010000235.1, from coordinate 104,919 downwards.
ACACCTTCTAGAAACATTGTCATTCTAGTTTGTTAATTTTTTTTTAGAATTCTGGTAGCTGCTATTTATTCCATTGCGGTCCTCCTGAAGATTTTAAATGTAAATTCACTCATCACGTTAATTATTCCAGTGGTGTGTTATCGATTAGTAGAAATTTGCCCGATCTAGAAAGTGAGATTCAGCTCACTAAACACGTCAAAGATTTAACCAAATTAAGGTATGTAGCAATTTTTTTGAAAAAGCGATTTAAATTTATTATTTGAATTGTAGAAGACCTGAACTAGAGACCAACGATGTTTTGCATAGGGTTCCAATGACAGGTGACGTATTTAAGCCAATTGTTTCCAGCACTCCATCAGTGGTGATTACAAAGGAGGTCATTCCTGCAGATAAACAACCAGAAGGTAATTTCTAGAATTATTTGCATCTAAATGTTTTGAAAAATCAATTGCAAACTTGTTGAACAAAAAGAATAAGTTTGATATACAGGATTTTTAAAAAATTTCAAGTTTTTCTCAAATCGTAAATACTATTAACATGTATTCTGGATGCCCGTAACAGAAATTTACTGTTAAAAGATAGACATCATCAAAACAGCACTGTGCTTGTCCATCGAGGCATAACAAATGAAACCGACATTTAAATATTTTCACGGAAGTGCGAAGAAAAAAGCGTGAAAAAAATTGAGAGCACTAAGAGAACAATAATGACTTTTTAAGAAATAAATTTCCCATAATTAACCCAATAATGTAAATTTCGAAATTTCTAGCTCGAAAATGCAGCAGAAACCAATTTGAATGCCGTTCAAACGGCGAATGTATCGCCATCTATAATGCTTGCGACGGAATCCCACAATGCGCAGACTCAAGTGATGAAGCTCCTGAACTAGGTAAATTGACTTCTAAAACAATGAACTCGTTAAATATCGTTGTTTCAAGGATGTCCTGCTCTTGAAGCTGTAGCCAGTATTTCTGTCCAAACGACGCCAGCTCCGGCTTTAAATAAAATACCGAAACTTTCAGTACTCCAATATGGAAGAGAAGGCGAATTGGTAAGTGTTGAGATTCGATCTATAAGAACACAGACAAAGAGTAAGGAAATGTAACATAACTTTACTCCTTCCTATTTTTTATATAACATTTACAGTCGTTAACAAGATTTTTATGATTGTTGTCTTAGAAATAACACTGCGGGAGTATCTTCAGGTTCACTTTCAGTTCGAAATTCTCCATCAACAGCAACTACAATGAGTTCGTAGCTTTTGCACGCATTAAAATTTTCTAAAATTAAAAAATCCTCTGATTTTTCTGCAGGAGTTTCATTCCAATTGGCTGCTCCTTTTAGCCTGTATTTTACGAAAAAATATTCACCAGGATTGTGATCAATATCAGGAATCCATTTGATTAGTGTCTTTACCAAACAAGAGTGTTCTGCCATAACCTGAAGAAATTGATTAAAAAACAATACTGTACATCGAAATTTCGTACTTTTTGTAGATTTTCTGAATTGTCCTTGGAAGTTGTTCTGTTAAAAATGTAAAAGTCATTGTCCATATGATCGATTCCAAAGTGTTCGTGAGGAAAATAGGGATATCGCGGTCTGGTACATTTCCTATTGAAATATTGGTCTTTCTCCATGGCTTTGTAATTTATTGTGTATTTAAGGGTTGGCATTGACGGAGGTTGAGGATTATGAGGTTCGATTTCTACGAACAACGTATTTCTAGAAATAGGGAATCAATTATGGAAACCAACGAATTCCTTAACGTCTATGTAACTACCGTTCTCCTTCTCCAGCACAATTCACAGCTGCCACCTCAATCTGATACTTTTGTCCTAATTTCAAGCCGGTAATTTTAGCTTGCATATTATCCATACCCTGTATAAATTCATGGACCGTTGTCTTGTCATTAATCCCGACATCCATTGCTTCGCTACAATAGAGATTATAACCCAAAAGAATACCATTGGGATTTCCAGGTTTGTTCCATTGTAACAATGCTGAATGTGATCCGAGTTGAGTTTGTTCGAACAAAAAAGGCATTCCAGGCTCTGGATAGGGCTTTTTGTTTACTTTTCAACGTTTTTTTTTTTGAACTATCACTTACCAGTTTGCGGTGCATCGAAATTGATAGCCACGCTTCTTGGACCAACATATTTGTCGTTTCTCACTGAAACTGTTACGAAATTTTTGGAAAATGGCAAAAATTCAACGGCGGTTTTGGTGACTTCGGGAGGTATAGCATAGACTTGACTGATCCCATGGTTCCAAATACGTATAATATAGCCTCTAAAAATGTTTTTTTAATCACTAGGGGCAGATATTTTCTAGTGAAAAGTTCGTATCTACCTAAAGGTTCCACGTACGGATTCTGGATTAACGGGTTCCCAACTAATAATCGCGTCTTTATCGTCAAAATTTAAAAGTGTCAAGTTTTTTGGTGCTTCTAACGGTACCTTTTCTCCTATGATCATTAAAAATCCTCAAGCCAGGTTTTCCATATTTTTAAATGTTAATAATTCTTACGTATGAGTTTTGATCCATTGGAACGATTATTGTCTGCAGTAGCGTTCCAGGCAAAAACCAGTAACACAAGATTCAAGAATGCTCTCATTTTCAAAAACTTTAAAGCAAATCACATGTGCACAAGTGCGTTGAAAATTTAAACTGATATTGAAGAATCAGTATTTACTGCATTCCATTTCAAGAGGTTGTTAATTCATACAGGGTCGTCAAGAAACACTAGTTTTAAGCAGAAAAGTCCATTTACCAAAATTAATATTAAGATTCTCTCTGTATAAATAACGTTTTGATTGCATAATCAACAATTTCCTTTTGTAGAAAAATAACAACTTAATTTCACACTGTGGGCTTTCCAATAAGGATTTGTAGTGTTTATTTGATAACCTTGTTTTGCCGCTTTATTTCTTCTACTACCCACTACCACTTCACTAAAACTGTTCTTCATTAAAAACTACACTAATTATTAAAAAAAAATAATAATTAATTGGTTTAAGGTTCAGCAACAATCGAAACAACAACAATTCCAGGCCCCACCTCAAAATTATCAGCCGATTTTTCATAATCAACCCCCATCGGAAGGGGACTTTTTAAGACCAGTTTCGGACCCAATAAGATCCCCTGTAAGAAATCAGTTTGAACCTGCGATGCCCAATTATTTAGGTCTGGCAAATGGATGGGGTTTATCCAGGCAACCACTTGGCAACCAGCCTCAAGTTCCAGCTTATCAAGGTAATAAAATTTCTAATATTGTCTTAATATGTTTAATTTCGAATTCTATATTAGATGGGGACACTCAACATTTCCTTCACAAAGAAAAACCTTATCGGACTGAAGGAACCAATAGGTACGTAAGTATCAAAGGGCCTCATAGGACTCTCGTTAATATGTACTATGTTTTAAACCTAGAATTTATATTTTTATACGAGGTGGACTAGAAAAATTCGTTAATTTGATATTAAGTTTTTGAATATAAGAAGTGCATTTAACAGATAGAGTGATACCATAATTTTCTAGATTAATTTAAACATATTACAATAAGAACAATCATAAAAACATACAAAGGTTCCTTGTAGTTTCTGATTTCAGAATTTTGTAAATAATTAGAAAAAAATTAAAACTTTTGGACTAGCCCTCGTAAATTTTTCAACGAAAATAAATATTGTATTTTTACCGAGATCGGTTTACTTTTCTTCCTCACCCAGTAAATGGTTTTTTTTAATTCTAAATTTTGCTAATAATGCTTCCAGTCAAATACAGTATCCAGAATATCCAAATAGAATGGTTAATTATTATGGAGACGGTTATAATAGACAACCAGTTAGGCAAGATAATTGGCCAATGGGTAAGACAACATTTATTGTTCAAATGGTGTTTCCTAAAAAAATCTTTTAATTTTTGTTTAGAAGAAAGTCGATATCCGCAGCAACCAATTTATCATTCTCAAGAAAATATAGCTCCTATGTTACCAGGTACCATTAGCAACTTGTATTTAATTATAATTTACGTGTATGTAAAATTTTAGCCAAAACAGAAGGTACCAGTCGTACTGTAGAACCTATTATTCCCAAGCAAACCGACACAGGTAAATATTAAATTCCGTAAAATATTTATTTATTTATTTTTTTAACTCAGTAATTAATTCGAAACATGTCCAAGAATTATTGGCACACGATCTGAAACACTCAAAAGACAACATGGAGCATGATACCATTCAGAAAGTAAAAGTAAAATTCGATAATTCCAACGCTGAACCATATAAAATGCCGGAAGATACCCAAGATGGTACTTCGAAAATTCCGAGAGGCGCTATATTATCCTTAACACTGGGTTTAATAAATTACCATATAAAAATAGGAGAAAAACGCTAATTATTTAATTGCAGGTTTAATTATAACGGGAATAATGGCGATTTTAATTGGATGTCGTTTAAGAGGAGTGAGAAGGCGACTGAGGAAAGGTGGTAAAGGATATGCCCACGATGCTGATTATTTAGTCAACGGGATGTATTTGTAAAAAAATCTTTATCAAAACTATATGAAAATTTTGTTTTAAGCAACGAATCTACGTATACAGAGTGTCCTGTTTAACTAAATAAACTATTCTCTAACAGGGTAATGATTTAAACAAAAAGAAATTTGTATGCAGAGATTTTTAAAACTGATCAACTGGATCTGGTTCCACATTATATTTTTTGTAGATAGTGTTTTATGACTCGTAAATTTTTTGCGATACGTTGTACATATGTTCTAGATTTTTACATAAAAAATTTATACATTTTAAAATGTTGTTAAATACACCTGATTTCAAGAAAAACCACTGAAAATGGAATATATGTACATTGGGTTACATCAATTTTTTTTTTGGTCTAAACATTACGTTGCTGGAGTAAGATTTAATATATACAAGACATTCTGTATTCACAGTTGTTCAGCATTTAAGGCCAGTTTATATGCTCCAATTTATATATATGTTAATCTGCGCAAACGATCTAGGCATATATACTTCTGGTTTATACGTTCAATCCTTTTTGAGTTACCTGCATGCTTTTGTCGATTTAGGCTTGTGGTAAAAAATTCTTTACTTCACATTCATCATCCATAACGCCCATTGTAGTACGCGCCACACAGGCAATTAGGATAGAGATACCCAAGCGTTTAATTAAGGCGCGTCAAGTTTTAATACTGGTCGAGCGAACAATTAAAAAGCCAAGAAAAGGTAGTAAATACTCGCGTACATCGTCTGTATTCCATGCAATTTTAAGGGCGCGTCCACTTTTGATCACGAACTCGAATGAGACATTGAACAGGAATTCCTTTAAGTTGTTTGCTACGTGGCCAAACAACGTTTACATTGAGTGCCTTCGTCTGGCTCATTCGCATCCGTTCTCAAATGAAGACACGTCCTACTCTGGCCAGTTTAAAACAACTCCATCCTTACACTGCATGAACAAAGTTAGAACACGCGTTATAACCCAGAGAGTGACGCACGTTAGGCTTACTTGTGCAAAGTTCATGAGCATGTAAACCAGCCTTTAAATTTTATTTCTCTTTGCAGAATGTCTATGAATATCAGCATGCTTTTAATTTTTTTCGTGAATAAATAAGACAAATTAAAAAAAACAATTTATTGATTACTTAATATGACACAATAAATCTTTTCAAGTTTCAAAATGAAAAATAAACTGTTAATATGTAACTCAAGAATTAATATACATATTAAAGATAACACATAATTTCTTGTTAAAAATAAGTCATGTAACGTTACATAATAGAAAAAAAATTATATATATTTATATACGTTATCTAGTAGTAACTTGTAGCTTAAAAAAACCAATCATGTTGCCATGATAACTGTAAAAAAGCAGTTTTTTTTTCTTTCTTTTAAGTCAGTCAATGCTAGCCTAGTAATCTTTGGATAGAAACATGTTTAAGATATAAATAATTAAGCACCATCTTGTTTAAAGAAAAAAAGAAAATGGAGCAAAACTTTCTGAATAAAATGAGATAAACAAAAAAAAACAAATGAATACAAATCATTTAAAGAAAGTGCTTTCCCGCACTGTTACTCGCTTATGTAATAAAACAAGTGTACACAAGAACATTACAAAATAAAAAAATCGCGAGTACACTACGCAAATCATTTTTGCAAGTGTGTGTTCGCATAGTCCAAATACGATCTAATAATTACACTGCGAAATAATCTAAATGAATAATTTGTACTCTAAACAACATTCACAAAATGAAATCTACAAATATTTAGGCATTTATGCGTAGAAAAACAGCATTTTAAACGGAACTAGCACAATTATTAGCTTGCGTCAACATACGGCATTGCTTTTCCAATCTTTCAACATTCGCAAACAAATACGCGTTTTCCACGTACAAATCTTTAACAAACAAATCATTACGATGCAATTTGTCTAATTGATCACTACAAATTCGCATTTGTTGATCAAGTTTTTCTTGGCAAAACTTGAGTTTAGCCTGCAATTCTGCACGATCACCTCGAAACTGCTGACAATAATCTGTAAAAATTAAAAATGTTTTAACTTGAAGCACTCATAAAACATGGTTTTTGAATAGTTTAACTACTGCAATGGTTTATACTTAAATATTGTCATCACAGCCCCTATAATGTGGTAAATTGACAGCTACAACGAGCCGAAAACAACAGATTTTGCAGTCGACAAATTATTTTCATCTATACTAAAGAGATTTGATCACGCCGCCTAACATAATACAAAAATATTATGTTGTAAACGCGATCTAAATTTCTATGCTTCTTTCAAAAAATAGCTCAAAGATAAACAAACGAAGAAATATGGATTTTCTTTTTTGATTCCACGAATTCAATAACGTTACACATACTTACAATGCATAGCCTGTTCGTTGTGAAGATGCTGTTGTTTCAAGCAGAGTTGCAAATGTCGCACGCGTTGTTCCAAGTAATTTTTTCGCCCCACTATACTGTTGAATGCTCCTATTGGTAAAATCATAGTTTGTTCGCCTGTTTGAATATTTAAAAATTTATTTAAACTATCTAATGAAGAACGAGAGAACAACATACCTTGATGACATCGACTTTTGTCCTGCTGGTTGCCTAATTCAGCCTTCTTGCTGCTCTCCTGATCATTGTTGGTCTTCTTATAAATATTCTTATCGTGCTTTCTCGTTCTTTTAGGCCTAATTAATACAATTTTAATTGATAAAAATGTTTTTTTTTCTTTAAATAACTCACCTGCAAGGTGCGAAATTTTGACTAGAACCAGAGGGTAAATGATTCAACGAATAATAAGTGTTGCTTTGATTGTTCAAATTCCAATTATTAGTTGGGGGTAAAGAGGATGTCTCAGTTTCAGACTTGACTGTAGCCACGTCCCAATTGATATTTGAAAATTCCATTGGTCGCATCATTTCTTCTGAAAATCTTTACGAAAAATTCCTTAATAATTTAACAGTAATCGTATATGTGACCAATAATACCTATTAGTACTTTCTACAATATAGCTAGTGAAGTTTTTCATTTTATTTAAAACTATTTGTTCTTCAATATCTGCATCAACTTGCACTCCAATCTCTTGCAAGTTTTTCTGACCCTGTTCCAATTCGCTAATTTTTTCTTTAAGAATACTGATTTCCTCATCCTTCTTGAATAATTCACCCTCGTGGTAGGCTTTAAAATCTTCAAATTCCTGTTCCAAATCTGTAAATTGCTTTTCCAGATTGTCAGTTTCCAGTATGGGTGGCAATCGACTGTCCAGCACATCCTAAACAAAGTAAAAAATTATACATTGTTATTTTTGTAAATTTCCGTTCCTACTTGATTTGCATATTGTTCTTCATATTCCCTCATTTTATCTAAGACTTCGTTCAATTTTTCTCCACTAATCTTCTGTTCAGCTTCGAAAAATTGTCTTTCTTCATCTACTTTGTTCTAAAAGAAAACCAATTAGTCTACATAGATCGTAAATTTCTTCAAGAATTCTTAATTACCTGCCAATAATCTTCGCATTGTTCATACTCATTTTTTAATAGTTCAACACAATCCTCTAGTTCGCCACATTTCGTTGTTAGTTCTCGGTTTTCGTTTTCCAATTTTCGAACTCGTTCCTCCACTACATTTATATTGAATTCAGTTTGTGAGCCTTGTTCCATAAATTTTTTATTTCTAAAAATTTTAAAAAATGGTTAAAAAAAACATTAAAAAGTTAAAAATATCAATAGAAAAACTCACTGATCAAATATCGTTTCTTCCGTTGAATTAACAGGAAACAATGCGCTCTCCAACGATTTAAAAATAAATTTAATCTTATCGCAATTCGTACATTCTTTTTCTTGATTTGCAATATTGTTCAATTCCTTTCGTGCTTCGGAAATGATTCTTTCCAATTCTTGTATTCGATTTGTCAGCTGCATAATGGTATTTCGCGTTTGTTCCGGTTCCTAAAAAAAACAGGTCCCAAAAATCAATTTCCACTATTAAAAAAAAAATCTAAATACTAGAGGTGGAAAACTATCGATAATTTTAAGTGATAATCGATATTATGATAGTATAGTATATTTCCTTATTTTAATGAAATTTTTCGATAAAACAGGCTCTTTCTTATCATGAGGGTGGATGTCATTAGCTACTAAAAGAATATTTCGATCCGTCTCCACTTGATATTTAATCGTTTATGAATACAATGTTTATTATTTCAGTGGCGTTCAAGAAACATAATCTAATTTCGTACGAGTAAAATCATGCAAAAACAGACGAAAAAGGGTATGCCCCTTCAAAAAACACGTACAGTTTGAAGAAATGTAAATGTAATTTTGAAAAACAATCTATAATTGAAGTCTTCATTTAGGGAAGTCTTCATTTAGGGCAGTTCCCTACCTCTACTAAATACTTACTAATCTACCTAGAAAATGTGCACGACTAAAAATACTTTCTAAAGCTTCTCCATTTTAAAGAATTATAATAATAAAACAAAATTTAATATAAATTTTAATGTTTATTGAAGCAAGAAAGCTACAAAATCAATGTCATTTAGTACAAAACAGTTAAACACAATTACGGAGAAGCTTTGGAATGATAGCAACAGACCAAAATACTCTAAGCTCTATTAATTTGTATGTATAAAATCAAGTTAAATGACATGCAAGTTTCAATAAATTCAAGAAAATATGCCATTAAACCATAGCTTCCTCCAAGACAACCAAATTAATGAAGCAAATGTCAAATAAAATAATTTAAAACGGATAAATAAAAAAATAATAATAAATCTAAACGTTTACAAAACAGCTTATGAAACTTAAAATGAAACAATCACTTTTGTTTAAATAAATAAATAAATAAGAAGCATGCTTATATGTGTTCTACAGTAAGTAGGCATTCAGTCAAGTTGTACTCAATATCTAATACTATCAATTGCCTTAATAGTCGTTCTTGACAAAGTGATGAATTCGCAAATCAATCATTAAAGCAATGGAATCTCAACAAGGCTTTCGACATGCAAAAAAAAGTAGAAGCATTCGTTCTTCAAAAATATCTAATAATGAATGGAGGCAATAGAAAAACTTAACAGGAAAGGTAAAAATATCATTTTCAACAATAACTGGTTTTTTCCAATTAAAATTCTTCAATTACTATGTAGGTGATGAGGTGAAACGGGAGTTTTTGCACAATCGGCAACAACAGTCGAATAGATCCATTTGAAACTTATCAAGACTTACCTCGTATGTAGGTACTGGTATGTTGTGTTGCTTAAGAACGTGTTCCAGAAATACTACCTTCGTTTGCAATCTGAAATATCAAAAAAATCAATTATTAACAGTCTAATTTTCAGCAGAAATGAAAACAAATAAGCATTATATTGTCTCTTTTTTTGTTTTTTTTTACATTTGTAGCTTACATCACCAAATTATGAATAAAGATTCACCTAAAATTTTCTACTATTCAGAATCCTTCAATGACAAGCAATATACCAAGGGTTAGAGTAGGAATATAACCGAGACAATAATTAAAAGAATTAGAAAAAGAAAGAAATCCTTAAAAGTAGTATTAGTACCAATCATACAGTATTTCTTTTCAACACTGGTTGCGGAGAATTTCCTATTTTCCTTAAAAGCCTTTTTATCATGGGACCTAACTAAAATATCAGACCATAATACTGACAAATCATAAATTATAGAAAAATATGAATAAGAATCTCAAAAATTATAAATCCTTCGGCACCTTTTAGAAGTAAACTCCATAAATTCAATTCCAAAAAAGGGTTCAGGTAGTATCTTATTTGGAGTATAAATAAACAAGGAACGCCCTCATTTCTTGCAAACTTGTTACATTTACATTCACATGAGGGCGCTTTAATAAAACACTTTCTAGTCTTGCTCATACACTTTTAGAGTAGACTTATCTATAAGCGCTCTATCTTATGTTTCAACTTCTACATACCTATTAATTTCGTCATTTTCGGAATTCGATGTCGATAAAGATTCGGGTTCGGTGTCAAAGCCGCTTTCGCTTGAAGTGAACGGATTGTCCAGGTTGTCCGAGGATCGTGGTTTGTAACACTTTCGCACCTTGCCAAGCCGGGGACTCTCATCGGCTGAAACAATACGAAAAAACCAATATTGATAATTATCAATTTTTGAAAAATACGTGAATCGTTTTAGTTAAATCAGATAACCAATTCTTAATTTGCAAAACGAAAAACAATGAATGTCCTGTATATGTATAGTTAACGACTGACATCCAGTTTGTAATTTCAAAATTTTTATGATGAAACGTGCCTGAAAGTCATATAAAAATAACGTTAACAAAACACGTTCACACAACGTTCGATTTCAATGTTTTTCTGAATTAGAATACTGACCTGGTTTTATTAAAGAAAAAAAAACTTCTAAATAGTTTTGACAACTAACAAATATGTAATAACTGGTTTAAACTAAGTACGTGCTTTTGCAAACGTATACTTTTCGCGTTTCCACTTCAATACTCAAAGGTATACTAAAAATAAATAAAAATTCTTGAGGTCTAGACAACAAAAGTCAAAGGTGTTAATACCTGCCAAATTATTTTCCGTTGTAAAAATGAATGAAAATGAAAAATAGAATATTTTTTAGGGTAGAGAGGAATAACGAGACCAACAACAATGATTGAATACTATTTTAAAAACTGTTAAAGAACAAGTTATATAATGATGAAAATTCTGTTATAATATCTAATAAATTAACCTATTTTTACGGTTATTATTAACATATCGATTCGTCGATTTGCCTATTAATCAATGTAGACGTCTACACCTATAGATATATGTATAATCAATCGTAAAAAAAAGTAAAGTCGCCGACAAAGGTTGCTTGAAAAGATTTTTTAAAAATGATTTACAATATGATGGACCTAAACCGAGGTCTAGAATCACACAATTGGACTTTTAGCAGGATCTCTAGTTACTCATGCACTTTGTTGATCTGACTTTCGCTCCATTGAAGTAAAATTTATTCTTAAACTAGAAAAAGTTCCATATAAATAAAAAATAAAGATTAAATTTTGAAATATAATAGGGTCCAACAAGTAATAAGATCCAATATGTACATTTACATTTAAAAAAAGACAGTAATAACGCGTTGCGTTTAGATTCCACCGAGGAACAGAAGCTCAACCCAACGCGATTTTACTGCTATTTTTTTTTTAATCGTAAACGTATTGGATCTTATTATACTGTTTTTATGCGAATATCGATTATCGTTAGACTCTTCTATATGTAATTGCAGCGGCAAACACCTATTTTGAAAAATTACAGGCCTATAACGATGACATGAAATATCATAAAATTTTTTTTCGAAAGTATTTCAATTTCTAAACTAGAAATATTTTGTTTTTATTGGAACGCAGTTGTTTTTAAATAGTCAAGGGTAACTAGAAATCAATACTCCCTGGTAATATTCTGAAAATTTCTCATAGCTTCAAAAAAAAATGACTGTGAAAGTGCAAACACTTGTACTAAGAACCAAGAAAGAACAAAGAAAACCATCGAATCAATATCGAAGGTAAGCAAACATATGTACAGTGTGGATCAAAGATTGTAGTACGACCGGGAAACGGGGTAGACTGTACTACGATTTCCAGGTCACCCTATACATATATTGGTAACATTACAACACGAACATCTATCACGCTGAAAGACACGAAAACTTTCACCATTATGAAAAAATGTAATTAAATTAGAAAACATGGAAAAAAGCGCTTTTTTAAAACAAATCTGAATGCAAGAAATAAATATATATTTAAGCATAAACAGCCTTAAAAGACTAGGAAATGTTTTATATAAATAGGAAGTGTTAAACAAAGCCATTACGCTTAAATGGTTACCAAAGCAATTTTGATTATGTATATTAAAGCCCATTTTACAGTTCATAAATCTTGCATGCGAGTTGCAGGTAACGTGTCGTAACCAATGCAATGCAATAAATGCTTTTAAAAGAATATTTCTTCAGGATTAAAACCAATTGCAATTTTTGTAATTGCAAAGAAGCGTTAAGACCGTTTCGTTTCGCAGAAAAACCATAATCATAACTACACAGTATAATTCGTATAGAATGAAAGATAAAGTAAAAATCTGAAATTATTAAAGACTGTCATTGATATATGTATAGTAATTTTCGAGAAAAATGTCAATGAATTATTAAAATTATTCATAAAATCATTACATTTGTGATAAATATTTTAATTTTTCAAGTAGGATAGAAGTTACTTCCACAACCACCACCTTATTCACCAGAGCTGATGTGTAGAGATTGAAAATTTATAGAAGATTAAAAAAATATCATACGCTTGAATAAGTAAATTCTATTGTTTAAATAGAGAAACATTAAAAAAAGTCAATAAAATTACAAATTAAAAAAAACTTACCGGATGGATTCCGAGAACGTTTAAAAGAATTCTCGTATATTCGTAATTATTTTTATGAAAAATTAACTTTGCTTAATGCATATGGGAGTATTTTTTATATTTAAATGTTATATATAAATAATGATGAAAAATAGAGATTCTGTATTTCACTCCCTCAAACAGCTTCCAATCTTAAATTTCTTAACAATTAATGGTTGCTTACTGTTTAGTGATTCGTACCAGTCACATGAAAATTGCAACCAATCACTCGATGATAATTCATTAATTTTTAATCGATTAATTACTTGATTGATTTGTAATTTACTGGAAAACTAAACATTTTCTTTGCAACACTTACATATTAATATGAAAAGCACCACATTTTTTACCGTACACAATCACATATTAACAATTTACGTTGTTATTAACTAAAAATCATCATCACAAAACAAAAATCCAATCAATCGGAATCTTGTAATTTCACCAGGTGCGCGAATCTCCTTCGACTTCTTTTTAACGCTTCAAAAACGGCACACCTACTAAACTAAGCTAATTTGAACCACGTTCGTTCGTTCGTCCAAGCTGGGCGACGATCGGTTATGGTTAAATTCAGTTACTCATACACGATACAATCCAAGATACCTGTGAAAAAACTGAAGACCTAAATTTAGTCGCATAAAAAAACATTGAATCTAAGAGAATTCAAATATTTAAGATCTTTCAAAGTCTACTTCACACATATCTTAGAAAATGAATCGAAAACGTGTATGGACACCTTTTCAAAGGTCGACAAGTTTTTCAATTTTATTGTAAAGACTGGTTTATAGCTTGCCTTGTTTAACATTATTTAGATACACACCGCCTACGTGCTCGACCCTCTTTTAATATTCTTTTTTTTTTCAATTGCGTATTGTGTACAAAAACAATTTTGACTTGCTCAAAAAATCTACAGGGTATTCTTTAATGAATAGGAAGTTAAACACGATCTAGGTGTGTAATCTTCATGCTTCTTCTGTTGTGTCTCATAATCACGAACTACATCTAGCTTGAAACCGTGTAGGAAGCAAGCCACAGAGAAAGCACCGTAATAATTCATCTAAATTATGAACACAAGATATTGGTTGAGATGAAAAAGCACCTCACCTTGCTATTTGGTTCCGAGCAGTGAAATCGAGAATTTTTAATGGTGTTTTTAGAGATTTTACAATGATTTATAATAATAACAACCGTGATATGATGCTGTTACGGTACAATTCTGATTGAAATATTAAAAAAAACATTGATCATTAAAGCAACATTAAAGAAAATATAAAGTGTAAACAAAGGCTCTATGTAAAAAAATCAAGTTTTGAAACATATAAGTTGACAACGACCTGTGCTGTCCATATCCCGTAGAAAAATGTAAAAGTTAAAAAGGTATTCAGATTTGTCATTTATGACTGGGCGATTTTGATGTTGACAGCAATGCATAATCTTATGGCAGAACTTTGCTTTAAGAAAGAAGAAATAAAGCATGTTAATAGTCAAATGGAGTACCAAGCCACAGCAACGTCTTGAGGTGGTACAACCAATTTAAAAAAAGTTTTCTTAACTTTGATGATGATCCAAAGGTATGTGTATAGACTATATAAGCTCAAACTTTATAAAAGGCTTGAACATACTTCGTTGGAAAACAAATAAATACATATATGGGATTTATGTTGGTATAGTCGTTACGTTATTTAACGGGAATTGTCTATACATATGTACACAAATGAAGCGAATATAATACAAATCGATTAAAAAAAAAACTTGAAGCAATAGATAAATACTGTTAAATGAAGAATGATTTAATAAATTGATTAACCTACCAATTCGCATTAAATGAATGTCCTTGCTCGGAGAACAATCGCTTCTTCTTTTCGCTCCCAATCCAACAGTTTCATAGATTATTGAGATATTGTCCTCCTCCATAGATTGATCTAAGGTATTATAACTTCGAGTAGGCGTGCTACTAGCTTTCGTTTTCATGCTCATAACCTATGGAAAAAGGATATTTCATTTAAAAAAATGTAAAATTACAACTTTGTTTCTTTACCTGATTGGTTAAACTCTCAATTTCAGATTCCATTTCGTCATTTCTATCTTTTAGCTCTGAATTTTTTATTTGCAAAGCGGTTAATTTTGCCAGCAACATTTCGCTTTCTTGCCTTTCTATTTCCCTTAAAAAACAAACAAAAATTACATCTGACAAGTGTTTGTATAAAAGGACGCAATTACTTGAGTTTATGTTTCTCGTTTTCCAGATGTCCCACTTTGTCCAAAAGAATTTGTTTGTCCTTTTCCAACTCGAATATTTTCCCATTTAAATTTTGATTATCCTTTTCGACGTTCAAGGAATACTTCTGGGCCACAATCAGATCGTTTTTCAGTTTAACAGTTTC
>JABRWK010000235.1:25969-87658 GCA_013372445.1 Hypothenemus hampei | reverse complement strand
TTTTTGTTAGTGTTTTTTTAGTAATTAAACTTTTGTAACACCGTATTTTTTAATTTTGAACACATTGACTTTAATATCGTCTCTTTTTGTCACATGTATAAAATATAAAAGGGCAACATAGGACATGATTTGACTATAACTGAAAAGCGGTGACGCACGAATAATTACTCGCCGTTTCAACTGTATTTTATATGTATATATGTATGAATGACTGAAACTAATTCGAAAAGAGAAAGGCTTCCCTTGGTACCGACCTAGGTCAATCAAACGATGTTGGTATTTTATTGAAAAAAAAAATCATCAAATTCTTCTTAACAAAAAGTGTCAAAATGAAGAGGGTTAAAACAAAGAACCTAAAATTGACAAAGGAACGCATTAATTATGGCATTCAAATAATGAAGTAGAAGCAGATGCCTTTCTGACAAGAATTGTGATTCGGAATGAGTTCTGAATGCATTATCGTCAATGTTTTGCTCTTCGAAGGAATCTTGTTTTTGCAAGACAACATATTAAAATATAAATCGAATATTGTTATAAATAAACTTCATAGTTGGGGATTCTAATTAGTGGAAGAATACCCAACTTATTCACTCGATTGAGCTCCTTTTGATTATTATCTCTCTCATAAACCGAAGCAAAATTTAAAAGATCGGTAATTTTCTTAAACCTGACAATAAGACAGAAAAGTGGTTTGTATATCAAGACGACTTTTCTTTGGGATGCTTAGAGGCACTGTAGACTCGCTGTGCAAAACTTGTTGAATTAAGAAGAGACTATTTAGAATAATAAAATACTTTCAATCCGTAAGTTTCATTTTTTCAACAGCAGGATCAATACTTCCTAATATGTCAGTAGCGGTCCACATGACCAAACGAAATGTTTTCTTCCAATATTCAAGCACTATTAGGCGGGTGTTACTTGTTTTCGGTTAAAAATTGAATAAAAACATGTTGTTTATGTATTTACAAATGAAGATAGAAAGACAAGAAGCCTCCTATACGGAGTCAATTAACCCAAATTAATAAAAATTTAGACATCATTCTGTATATAAAATGAAAGTTAAAATCGTAAAACTATTTTTACGATCCTACATACCATACATACATACATCTAAGCCCCACCTTCAGTTTTACATTACATACATTTATAAATCAAAGAAAAAAATATCACAACATTTACCTGAGACTAATCAGGTCTAATTTGAATATCCTTTAGGATTTTATATTCATTAACTCAACTGTTCTTAATTAGAATTATTTAATAAAACAGGATTAACCCACGGAAATTTTCGATTTACAAAAACGGAGAACGTCACTTCAAGAAAAACACTTTGACAAGAAGAAAAACATCAACTTGTCAACTACATTATTCCCCCACCCACGCATGCGCTAAACATTTTGACAGTCCGTCAAAAAATCGCCACCGTCAGCGCATGGATAGACAACTAAATAAACACTAAAATGGAAATTTTCACAAAAATAAATGACCTGAATAAAAAACAAATACTATATTATAGTTGTTTAAAAAGTATACAAATTTATTGTATATTAGAGTTTTTCAATTTATATACAATTTTTTTTTGAAAAAACTATCTGTTTAGGCAACCAAGAAATCACTCAATCTGTTACTTGATTTAAATCTGTCAAACATCAGCTGTTATAAACGTCAACCTGGAAATTTACCGGGCGCGTTTACCAAAAATAAAAGAAAAATTTAAATTAAAAAAAACAAATAATTAAAAATAAAATTTTTATTTTGTTTTACATTTTTTTGTTATTAGATATATTTTAAATTTTATTTTTAAACATACAACAATATTAACCCTTTAACGGGAACCAGTTGAAACGTAGGTTCCATATATGAATTTGAGGTCTTTTATTTTCCATACAGGATGTGTGCATTGAAGAAATGTATAGGTATGTTCGATTTCTAATTGTAAAATAGCACTAGGTAATTTCGCAGATTGATTCCGGCAGCTAACGAGACATATATCCGGTGGTGAACGTCGGCAACTCAATGTTGTCTAATAGAGAATAAAAAAAAATTATAATTAATGCTGGTTTCTTTCATTATATTCCCAAAAAACGTTTTCTTTGACTAAAGTAGCAATTTTTGATTGAATAGAGAACAATCAATGTCTTTTCTATACCAGTAAAAGTAATCTTACTGAAGCAACTGTACTAGACGACTTAAATCTAGTATTTCTAATTTGAATTGGGCCAGCAGTTCATATAAAGATTATTCAATAGTTGAAAAAAATCGTTATATACTATAAAAAAACTATTTATTGTTGCAGTGAAATGCAATTTGGTATTAGGCATACGCTTTTCATCCTACTGCAATAGTAAAGACTTCTTATTTGTGATAAAATAAGATATAACTGATGGACAAATAGGATTTATCAAAAATACGAGCTGTCCTTAGATGGGGTTGCCTATACCACAAGTGGACCTAATTTTGCGTTATTTTTTAATTTGAGATTTTGGTTATTCAAGTAATTTTATGCAACTTTTTCAGACTATATTTCAGACTATTTTCAAACTATATTTTTACGTGGAAACGAAAATGAAAGGTAGTTTATTTTAAGGTAAAAAACGTTATAATGAATTGTAAGCACCCTGTATAAGAAAATCATGTTTTCTCATCGTGAAATGTTTTTTTAAAACAGACAAAAATTATTATGTAGAAGGACTTTTTCTCGAAAAATTCGAATTCGACTATTTCGAAAACTGTAAAATGACGTCCATTTGTGTATAGGAAATCCCATTTGAGAATACTCTGTATAAAAAATTCTTCCTGGAGTACGAAAATAAAAAACTAAACACTTATTAGTATAAACTTATTGGTCGGTGCACTATTACTGGTAACTGAGTTCATTTTACAACCTAAAAATATAGAGAATTGGTTAACATCCAAGTTTATGGAGATTAAAAAAAATTTAACTGAATTATATTACCCAAAAATAATCAAATTAACGTATCAAATTATATTTAACATCAGTGTTGCTATGTACTAGGTAATTGGACCCAATTGGAAAATTGGCGCCAAACCAAATCTACATTTGGCAGACTTATACGCTGTCAAAATAATGCCGTTTAAGTTTGGCAACATCGGCACCACGAAAATTATAGGCATCGATCATGACGTTTCATCGTGTTGAGCCATATTGGTAATATAGGAAACTGTTTAAAGAATTGACAGATATGTCAAATAGTTTGGTGCAGATACGGCACTCAATTAAGTACAGTATACTAGAATGGGTTAAAAGAAACACAAACGTTTGTGAAAAAAAAACATATTTTTCCGTTTTCCCTTTAGAAAAAACAGATTATTAAGTGTTTAAAAAATGTGATTGCTTCAAATTATTCAATAACATACCAACGAAAATAATCGTATTCGTTACTAATGACTTGAACTGAATGTTTTTCGTTTTGCTTCAGTGATTTTTTGCTCCTTGCATATGTAGTTACATAGTGCTGGTATTATTATGTCTGGACAACAGAGCAACTCTAGTACCCCGTGTAGAATACCAAAAACACCAACTAATGCAGGTAAGGTTTGGTTGAAGTTCCTCCTTAAGTCGTTGTTGTTGGTATGCCATTTTATGTTCCATTTGCCTTTGTTTTGAAAAATCCTAAATTTCATCAACTTAAAGGTAAAGTGGGACCCTTAAAAGCCACTATCCCAATAAGTGGAGTGGTGAAACCATCAAGTAATGTGAAAAATGCTATCAGCCCCACTCCAGGACCGCCAGTTCAATCATTTTCCTGGAGAAACAGAGCCTCTCCGGATCACGCTTCGGGACAGAGAAGTCCTGGTTCATTAAGTTGCAAAGGTAGTTGTATAATAATAAATGGTAACATATTAAATTCTTAAAAAAATGGGATTTTTTAACAAATAGTTGAGTTAGCAGTACAGCCCTTAATCGAGAAGTTTGAAATTGGAGGGCTTTTTTACTTTCATGTATTTTTTACCATTTAGGTACCCACAAAGTGAGTACATACTAAAATAGTTTTACAATTATGAAAATTACAAAGCAAATTTACTACAATAACATCAAAAACTAACAATGACAGATTTAAATAACAATCCAGTTATTAAAGCAGCCCATAAGCATTCAAATACATCAACACACAACTCCTAATGGTTGCTATAGTTTCAATTTTCTTAAATATATGTTTTTTGGCTTTATATCAAAAGAAGATAGAACCCAAAATAAGGTTTCTAACGAATCAGCGTTTCTTTTCAAATTAATTTAGGAAAATCAAAATATCATATTCGACCAGTGGAAGTAATGAGAAGAACGGCATCTCTGGACGCAATTTATTTAAAAGGTCATTGGCCAAGGGATCATTTTTATTGGGGAAATTTGTTAGAATGTTTACAGGTGGACAAATCCACTCAGGTAAGCTTAATTTTATTGCAATTTTTCAAAGATAACCAACAAATATTTTATCCTTTAGACTGAAGATAGCGATTTATTAGAGTTAAGAAAAGTCCATTATGTTCGAAATGAGGAAGATTCAATGGAATCTAAAGATTTCATTCTCAAACATTTACCATATGGAGATGGAACTTTAAATAGCAGTTCTCAAACGTTCACTTGTAAGCTCAAACAATAATTTTCTTCTTAATTGTAACTAATAATGTCAATTTTAAGCTTGCATTATTTCACCTACAGTGAAAATTCATCCAGTTAAGCCGCTTCCAAGGTCATCAATTAGAAATTCAGTTGAAGGATTGAATCAAGAAATTGAAATTGTATTGAGAACTGGTGCTGATGATCATCACAGTGAAAGATATGAATTGAGACAAGTTACTCCTGAAGGTCATAGGGCTCCTTTGGCCGAAATGCTGAGGTCTAATAGATCAAGATCGGTCAATACGCAAACACCTCAGGATTTTAATTCGTCAGGTAAATTAACCAATCTGAAACACCCTGTATTTCCTATTTTTTTCTGCAATTTTCATGGGAAATTAACACTCTATATGGAAGTTTCAAGTAAACGCTCTGTACATACATTTTCTGACTACATATTTGTATTTGGTTTTCTACTGAAAATGCAGGTGAAAGTTATGGCTCAAGTCCCGATAACGAAGAAGCCAAACTCGGGACGTCACCGCAAATAAACAAGTTTTTGGCTCGTGAACCACCAGATGGCTGTGAAAAGGTTAGATTTTTGCCAAGAAATAACAAAAATCAATTTTCATCGTGTATTTTTTCTTAATTGATTTAGGTGAGGCTCAAGTCTTTAGACGAAATGTCGAATATCTTAGTGGACCATATTCCACAACCAAATACGTTTAAACTAAAACCAAGCTTGGGTTCCGCTTTCAAAATCTTACAACCCGCCTTAAATCCCAACAAACAGGAACCAACTCTTGCTCCGAACGAAGAAATGTTCAATCAATAGAAAATGTACCTATTTCAATGAGGAAGACGAGAGCCGCCACATAATTTTTTTATCTTTATTAGATTTAAACTAGGGACACGTCAACGTCCATTTTACGTGTGTGATATGTGAATAAAAATGAAAAGGGTCAATCTAATGTAATAAGGCAACGGCCATTAGCAAAAGGCTCGTGTGGTATATAGAATAAGAACAAACAGATCGCTGCAATATACCCAGACACATCTCAATGTTCGTCTAGCATACACGTTAATCAATTGAATGTAAACCTGAATGTAAGTTAAAGCGCGTTTACACTTAGCGGTTCATACATGTAGATTGAAAAGAATTAATAAAAATCTTTTTTATTTTAAAACTACTAATCCAGTTGTTCACGATTAAGACAGAACCTGGACGTTTATGTACACTATACGCTTGTTTTTCGTTCAAACTAAGGTTTCGTAAATCAATTAATTCCTTCGAGCAAAAATTAAAACCCAACAGCTGATAGATTCGCATACAACAAAATTCTCTGGAGAATTAGTGATTGATCAGTGTGCTCAAGTTTAAACGCAATTTTTAATTGAGACGCAGGTTGATGTGTGACATGTAGTGTTGTGATTTAATAATAGTAATGCTTCAATGTCCGTTGCAACGCACGTAAAATAAACGCTCGTGTGTTCCCCGCCTTAAGTGTAGATTTATGTGTTTTTAATGAATGTTTATTCGTAATTTTGACTCGCTCTTTATTGTGTTTATTTTTCTGTTTCTTTGCAATGAATAAACACACACTAAATATTAAAAAGTAAATTATAGAGAGGAAATTGAACATTTTCTAAAGGACTGTACACAATTTACTTTTAGGAAAAAAAGAGACGATGTGCCTTTTTTTGAGAAATTTATTACATATATAATTTGGAATTCTATAAAATGAATAATAAAAGGCGTATTCAGGGTGTCAAAAAAATGTGATCTAAATTGCAAAATTGTAATTGTAAAAGACAAACAGGGTGCATTAAAAAGTAGTTAGATACAAGGTCTAAACATGTACAAAAATTAAAAAAATTCATTGCAAAGTGACTTTATTAGTGTTTTAGTTAGAAAAAAAAAGAAATTTCTAATGGAACCTGTGATTTGGATAAATACAGAAATGAGGCCGAAAAAAGTTCATTTGAACTATATCCCATTCAAATTTCATACTTTTTAGTTAACTTTAATACGCAAACGTACCTTTACTGTGTTTTAAAGTAGATATTTTATTGATTTGTTACACTCTATGAAGTGTTTTTTATTTGTATATGTTACAAACATATCATTAAAAATGTGAGACTGAATTATTGGTTTTGGACTGAGTTTTTTTTATGGAATAATGTATAAATACGCAATGGACACGGGCCATTTGTCCTTTTTCTATTGTTTGTTGCTATATTTGTCTTAAGGATGCTTTGATTGGATGAATATTTTTAAGAGCAACACAGGTCAACCTTTGGACTCTTCATGTAGTCGCATCTGTTTTAAAATTTTTTTTCTGGAATTCTGACTACGATTTTATTCCAATACATATTTAATAAATTTGTTGACTGCTCGACCGACTGTAGTCCATTGAGCAATCAACAAATTCAACAGCTAAACGTTGTTTGGTTAACATGTCTGTAAACTGTATTGTGAAACACCCATCCTCCTTCCTATAGACCCGTTTTCATTTTTTAAAGGCAGCATCGAATTTATTAATGGAAGCTGCACAGTAATTTAAATATATTCAGAGCTATATGAACTTGACCTTGTTAATGGTAATTGATTTTGTCAACAAGATGGATCGCTTCCTATTTCCCCAAATTTTTTACTATCGTATTAAGCAGAATTTTTCTAAATCGTTACATAGGATGAAGAGAAAAAAAAAGAGTAGCTAGTCAGATGTCCAGACCACTTTTGAGCTATTTTTTATGACGATAAGTAAGATGTAATTTATTTTTTCAGTAAATTGGATTGAATTAAAACAATGTATTGGTGAAGAAAGTCTATTTGTCTTAATGTACATAAAAAATAGAGTATTCATCTTTTACAATCTGTAGAAAATGGAAGGCGGGGTTGCTATTTAAACACGTTTAAAAAATTGAATTTAAAACATTAAATTGGAAATACATGGAATAATCTTTAAAGCAATGTGAAGTTAGTATAATGATTCAAGCCTGCCTTTGAGTTGTTGCGACTGTACACAGAAATTTGCATAGGAAAATATAAAGGTTAATAAATAAAACAAAAAAAATACTATTTTAATGCACAAAAAAAATGAAATATCTATATGTATTTAGGTCTTGAGTGGTAAGTAAAGGTACATATAGCTAACGCGGCCACGATAGTGGTAGTTGTAACGGGTCATCTACTAAATGTACTCTGATATGATCAACCATAGATATATCTACGCATTTCAAAAGATTACAGTGTTCGCGACCGCGTTTGTTTGTGGGCACCTTAATACAGAATATAAAAATACAGACTAGTGACTAGAAAAAAAGAAAAATAATCTCTTGTAGAAAAGTTAAGTACAGTTGACTATTCTGTGCATTGTAAGAGGCAATTTACATTGTACATACAAAAGTCATATGGCCGTAAATGCTATATATATCGCTTAAAAAACTAGAATTTGTACATTTAATCGCGATTTACACATATGCTAACTTTCATATTACTAATAATGAGAAGGAAACATAAATGTTTTACATTTAATGCAATTTAATATGTTCAAAACACCTAACTTTATACGAAAATATAAATTTTTCTACATAACTAAACATATATTTGAAAGAACGCTTTGTGTCACGCTTTAAGTGTATAAAAATTAAAAAAAAGACAATGACTATCTTAAAAAGTCTGTAAAACTGAAATGTGGTCCACTTAAGACCACTAAATTTATGGCATTTTTACACGTCGACTAAGAACAAATGCAAAAGAATGGGGAAGGCCCCTTGTGACTACAATATTAGATTTGTTCGTTATGCTTTCATTTGTTTGTTATGTCTTTTCTGCTTATTTCTTATTACATTAAAAATATTCATATACGAGGGAAATTCTAAAGGTTCTAAAACTTAAGGAAATAGTTTTCTACAAATGTGTTTTAATTGTATTCATTTTTTGACTATGAAAGACACAATACATGTTACAAAAAAAATCATTGAAAAAAAAACAGATATGTAAATTTAAATATCCGAATAACTCTGTTCAGATAATAGGTGAGAAAATTTGTTCAGAAATAGATCCACGATGCTCTATAACAAAGTTTCAATAAGCTGCATACCAAGGCTGTTGAAAGCGATTTTTTCTAGCAATTGTTTCCTAATTAAAACAAACTTTCTACAGAAATTTGCAATCTGAATGTAGAAACGCTATATATAGATGGTTTTGAAAATTACATTGCAAAATTGATCAAAATTGTTAAAATATGATTAAAAAAATATTTAAATTTCTAGCAGCTTTAAAAACTTCCCTCGTATCCGACATAACATGAATTTCACTGAAACTTTTGATTTTTTTACAGAACAACCAAAAAAGACAACTTTAAAACAACTACATAACATTACATGCACTAAGTGCTTTAACGTAATTCCATAAAATTTTTTAAAAAATACATACAAACAATACGGTTTAAAATTCCAAAATAAAAACCTCTTAATTGATCAGTTTTACTGAAAATTCGAGCATATTGCTGCAACAAGAACGGTTACATTATTGATGTACATAATTAACTAATCGAACGAGGTAATAAAACACTTACATAAGCGAGGCAAGTTACCAATATCGGTACTTTTTAATAGAATTATTCCCTAAATCAACTACTATAACGTGAAGATCGTTTGTCACTGCACAGCCTCCAGGTCTTTTCAGTTTCGAATCGTACGAGTCGATATACTGATTAACCGATTTGTCATTCGAACACAATACTTGCAAATAACTGCGACCCTTTTGTTCAGTTCTACTGGCCACTATACGACCTTCAGTATCTATGACTATACCACCATATCTACCTTTTCCTGTTTAAAAATAAAGCCTTAAATTGAATATTTTATTTAGTGCTACAAACCTCTGCCTTCATCGTAAAGCACTTCCATAAAGTCACCTTTGGCGGAAAACATTTGAATTCTTGAATCTGCAACTAGTATTTCACCCGTAGGACTTACGCACACTGAAGAAATCATTGAAAATGTTCCTTTTTTGCCAACCTAGAAATTACTAGTCTTGCAACAAAAAAATGCTTGTTTGTCTTTAAAGCTTACTTGAAATAAAATTTTTCCTTCTTCATCGAAAACAAACACACAACTCATTCCATTATCGGCTACAAGAATATGGCCATAATGTTTGTCCACTGCCACATCAATGGGTTCTTGAAATGCATTGTTCGTAAATGTTTTTATAGTTTCACCATCCGTTGTTAGTTCAGTCACATATTTCGTTCGCCAATTTACAACTATTAATCCATTATTTGATAACGTTATACCTAATTGAACAGTCATTTAGGACCTTAATTCTTTATGGACTACTAATAGCTTATACATTACCTGTGCAACTTCTGCCTAATAAGCCTTCATTGGTAATGTGCTTAACAAATTCGAATTTGTCATTTAAAACTTTAATTCTGGAGTTTCCAGTGTCCAATACATAAACAGTCTGATCTCTCTCGTCGATAGCAATGGCAACAGGTTGATTAAATTCATCCTGATAGAGCAGTTCAATTTTGTAATAATTACATTGTCATCCAATTCAACACTTACTTTACCACTGCCTCTTGAACCATAAGTTGCAATGGGATTATTGTGTTCGGATACATCGAAATACAGAGGATTATCTTTTATTGGCCGATCAATCACAGACATTTTCACACCATATCTAGAACAGAAAGACAACCTCATTGTATCCATAAGCCAGAAAGAATATAACATTCTTTATGTGGTACCTTCCAGATTTCCTTGCTCGGAAATATAGTTTGTAAGTACCATCATCACAGTCATGAATTCTCACTGGAAAGGATGATCCAGGTCCTTGGGTTGTAACCTAAATGAATTGTCTCTTGTTATTAAAATGTTCATGAAAAATTAAAAGAAAATTCAAGTCTTTCATTTTTAAAAAATTAAAGTGGCAATTGCGGGTAAACAGAAATTTTCGTTATTCATTTATTACATCAATATTCATTTGTTTGTTTTTCTTTTATTGGCATTGCCAAACGTTCGTAAACGAACTGGGTTAACATGTTTCTAAATCAGGGCGTGCTTCCTCTAAGCAGATAAAAATAAAACAAATTTACACAAAAAAAAATAATATAAAGTTTACCGGAATTATTTCGACCTGAATCGGGTCTCCGCCGTTCTTTCTTGGATTACCATGGTAATCAACAGTCGTTAGGGTTATGCAACTTTCTATGCCAGATATGATGTTATCGTCAATTAGGGCAGTGCACAAACTAGGAAACGTTGTTGAAGTTTTCACTTTTCCTAAATTTGTTAAAAAAAATCCATTTGTTTCTGAGAAATGCCTTCAAACAGTATGATATATTTACAATAAAATTGTATTAAAAGAAAAAATTAAAATAATTTTTTGTTTACCATACAGGGTGGTCCCAAAATTTTCTTTTTAAATATCTACCATTGTGTGCTGATAGATTATTACTTTGAATGAATTATATTCTTACCTAGAATACCCAGGTGTTGTTGAATTTGCTCCAAACTATCGTTCAAAGTAAAATCGCATGTGAGAAATGCATTTTCTCTCGGTTCACCTAAACTAAACGCAGTATCGAGTTTTTCAGTTAAAATCTCAATTTTTTGAGTGATATTTCGCACTTCGACTTGATATTGTAAACCTTGACATTCTTGCTCAACCTGTAATAAAATGTACATACATAGATTCCAGAAAATTCTGGATACAACTAGAGTATTCGTTATTGTTATCTACTTAACTATCAAGAATATAATATGAATAGAATATAATAATGTTACAGTGATGTTTTCAAGTAATAAATTTTAATAATTTTGAAGAAATTAAACTTGCAGAGCGCTAAATCCAGTTTAGACACTGAATGTTACTACTCTAAATGCTGAAAAACTTAAACAATGGTTGAATGATTCCCCATTAATTCAGATCCAAATTATGGATGGCTATTTTAAACCCAAATCCGATTCCTAACCGACCTCTATTTCATTGCCTTTTCATAGTCAAGTAGACAGACCACAAATGAGAATCTCGAACCTCAAAATTTACCTTGTTTTTTTCATTTTCAATAAGCCCATGTTGTTCTTCCAGGACGCGCCTCTTTTCGTTACACATTTGCTTAACTTGATCGATCATTTCCTGTTTCCTTTTATCGATAGCCTGCTGAATTTGTTGAAACGTTTCATCGATAAGTTCCAAACAATTGTCTTTGGCCGCATCTAACCGGTTCAATTCCGATGTGACGCCCTCTTGGGCTTGCGTCAACTAAATTGTGGATTCAATTAATTCAGATTCGAATATGTTTAAAGGAGTTTCTTACTTTCGATATACACTCATTTGCTTTGTACAACAAGATTTCCGACATTCGTTTAATGGCAATCGAGAACGGTATGATGGTGTGCTCGCAATTATTTGTACTATCATTATGAGATCCTCCGGTACATAATGTACAAAACACTGTATCGCATGTTTCGCAAAATAGTAATTCTTGGTTTATGTGAACTGAACATTTTGGTATTACCTAGAAAAGATATTGATTTTAATTAAAAGAAAAATTATTGTTAATCTACAGAGTGGTGTAACTTTATACAAAAAAAAGCCCGAAAAACAGTAGTTTCATGAACAATAGATTGAAAGTCTTAAAATAACAAAATAAAAGACGGACATTTGTACAAAGCAACTTCATATTGTTTCTTAACTCAAGAGAACTAGTGTCCCTACCGCATACTAAGAGAGTTCCTGGTAAAGATGGAACTATCAGTAAAACAAATGAAATTCTATTTCAAGCTATGCTAGATTTATTCAAGTGCACACAGGTATATATATTTATATATATATATATATAAATCTTACTTCGCGCCTTTGTCTGGACATCAAATCGAGTAACTGATTAACCAGAAATGAGGGCGGTAAAGCACTGACTCCGCCTCTAGGTATTGTAATTAGTTCTCGACAAATTGGACATCGAAACGAGTTGGTGTCCCTGGTTTGCGATGCTGCAATCCTCGTAAGACAATGTAGACATACTGTGTGAGAACATTGAAGGAGTTTGGGAGTATGCTCATTACCATCATAGATACCTGAAAACAAAGATAAAACATATTTGATAAAAATTGAAGATTGAAGAGTGATATTGATGATTTTGTGAACACACCATTTACAAGAAAATGTGATATTGTTACTAGAAAATATAGAACGTCCAGAAAAACAATACGACCATTAGATGAGGTATTGTTATAAAAGTTTTTCCGTTTTCCCAAAAATTATATATAGGATATGCACAACTACATTACATTTTGAGAAACTACTGTGTGTATGTGTAGTTTTAATCTTCAATCGTGAGTTTTATGATTAAGTGAATGTCCTACACACCTAAATTCCCTAAATCGACGATAAAGAGTGACCCTTAAAAATATTCTTTTTATTTTCTAAAAGCTAAAGCAGTCGATTCAGACTGTGAGTTTTCGTTTTGTTCACATTAAAAATCGTAAAAAAATGAGACGTACGATGGGCACGTATCTCAAAATATACAAATGTTAATTTGTTTTTATTTATTCAAGACGAATTTTTTTATTTTTTCATATAATTTTCCAACGATTGCATGCAAGGACTGATCAATAAATAAGCGGAATGTTCCATTTTTAAATAATGTAGGTATATATCGCTTAGATTCTTGTAAGCACATAATATGTACAATATATTATATTGTTTTAAAAACGACAGAAGGTGTCAAACGATATCAAATATATTGAATTTTTACAAATCATAATAAACAAATGTAGAAGACGACACATACTCTAGATTTTCCAGTTTATGCAAAGAAAATGATTAAAATTATTAAGAACAATGACCAAGTAGCTTCGAGCAGAGGTAGGCAACCGGTTCGAGGTGTGCCACTTTATTCAAAAATGTCTATAAAGGTGCCTAAGGGGTCAGCACTTTGACTTGTTCCTTTGTGTTTTGTATTTGGAATCTCGCAGCTATATTTCCCAATTTCCTAGCCCCTTCTCTTTTCGTATTTATCACTTATTATGTTTGCTCTTTTACTATGTCACTTAAACCCTTAAAAAGCGTTAACGTGTCATTTGGTTCATAAAGTTACTGACTACTAGCTTAGAAGTTTATAATTTCAAAATATCATTTAGTTAATGTTAGTTGAAGGAAAAGACTGGCCGGCAAACTTATTCATAAAACTATTGAATTTCCATTGCTTGTACTGCAATTTCAATTCGATAATCTGGCCTTGTTGGTGGTGTTATTACTCATAAAAGAAAACATTCGGCAAACATGGATGGAAAAATGACAGTAAAAATCATGAAACTGGTGGCTGCTACACTATACAAACCACGTATTTCTTGATCAATCCTCGTATTTTCAATAAATGTAAAAGAATTTACATAAGTTTGTAGTTATACAGTATTAGGATATATCATGGAAACCACAAAGTTAATGCATAAAGAATCGAACAATTTCATGATCATTTTTTTTTTTGCAAGTATGATAAATGTTTTTTAAAATAGCATGGTCGCGTTTTTTTTTTGAAACGCTCTATATACCGTGTGATCATTTAAATTTCGTATCTAGCCAGCTGTGAGATTTTACACAAGAGAGATAAAAGATAAAAAGTAGATCGCAGTTTAATCATATGCTGCAAAGTGACATTAAAATTAAATTTTGACAAAGGAGCTGAGTGAGATTATGTTGCGTTACTTTTAATTTTCAATATTTCAACATTCAGGCTATTGTTTAACAATAGAAAACACATTTTAATGAAAAAAGAGGTCTAATTATTTGAAAAATTCACAATAATTGTTGAAAATGTTTTCTGAAAGAAGTGTTCCATGCTCTATGAACAATTAGCTATTATTTAAAAATGTGGTGTAGGCTACTGTGACAATCAAATATACACAAACGATGATCGATATGCGTTCTTTTCTTTAACAAATCTGATAACTGACTAGATACAAAATTTAAATGATCACAAGGTATTATTAGTTCGTGCATGCTTCTCAAATACAAATTTAGCAAAATATGAATTTTTCTAAACGCATATTCATTTCTCCTTGAACTCAACAACGTGAGAATAACGCTTGGTGTTTATTTTTTTTTTGTGAATTGTGTATATAGATGGTGAAATGATCAATGAACACAACTATCGTCTAAAATACAATACGTCTGTTATTTTTACGGGATTTAATTAAGGAAAAAAACGCACCACTCCAAACGCTATCTGCAACAACAGAAACGAAAAAAATTACGTTACATGGTAACAATAAAACTAAAGAAATATGTAAGAATAATGACTGATTTTTTGATTATGATTATGCAATATTCATAAAAGCATGAATGGAATTTTGATCAGCAATGATTGTTTAATTTCAGCATTCAAAAGTAACTAATATGTACGGGGTGTCTCGCATAATATTTCATACGTAGGGCAAGGGATTAACATAAATTCGAAGCCAATTGTAAAAGAAATTAAACTTTTGGATTGAAAATTTCACTCGCTAACACGAAAATTGTAATATTAAGGGTGTATCCTCTATTGCCAGGTCAATTGCCGATCAAATAATTTAAGACAAACTACTAGTTACTTATTTATACACCCTCGTATTGCAATTTTAATAAAGTCAATAAATGCGATGACTTTGATTAGTTGAATCTAAATTAAACGTATTAAATAAATTCAAGGACGCAGCTAACTGCAATCAGTCTAGTGGCCATTCTCTATGTCTCTCACTCTGTCTGTTTTTTTAAATATTTTATTTATTTTTCCTATTTATTTTTATACAATCAGAAAACGAAAATTACATCAGATGATTCTTAAAGGAATCATTCATTCGCCAACTACATTTGCGCTTTTGCAATATAAATTATTTAATCTTGAAATCTGTTACCACACACTGTAGGTGTAAGTACACACAACCCAAATACTTGTTTTTCTTTTTACTTTCTATTTATTTTCTTAATATTTGTCCCCTGTTTATATTTCGAAGCTGTACAATATAATACTTACATAAACATGTGCCACAAGTAAGAAAACTTTCATTAAAGTCTTCATAGTTGATGCTTACTGTTTCTACTAGGGTAGAGTTCATGCTGACCATTCTCTCCCCAAGTCTAGTCCTATACAAAGAAAAAGGTCATAATTAAAAAAACATCAATAAAGGTCGATTTCAATGTTGTACAGGATAGCAAAAAGTAGTAGGTATATTAACCCGTAGGTAACTGGTGAGATTCAATTTTCGACACATAAGAGACACTGGTGAGATAGAGTCTCTCTGACCCCACTTCACCAGTTACGGGTTAAGGTAATTTTAATTTATTTAATTTCAAGTAATTTATTTCATGTTCAAGATAGAAATTCTTGATGTTTAGCAATGAAACTTATTAAGTCTGCTCCAACAGAAATATCCAACCAATCACATCCAATGAAATTACATCAAAATTATCATGTGACAGTTCGCAAACTATTTTTGACCAATCAGTATGATGCTAACTGGTTTCGGATTTTTGTTGGAACAAACCTATTCAGACTGAGTATGTTCTAGACATTAAAAATCCGTTGCAATAGCAAAAATGTTTCTATTTT
Organism: Hypothenemus hampei; assembly: GCA_013372445.1. Classification (NCBI taxonomy): domain Eukaryota; kingdom Metazoa; phylum Arthropoda; class Insecta; order Coleoptera; family Curculionidae; genus Hypothenemus; species Hypothenemus hampei. The sequence goes on along the minus strand of JABRWK010000235.1, from coordinate 71,476 downwards.
TTGCGCCATTATCTATATGAAATTTAATATACGAATAAAAATATAGGAATTTATTTATGAACCGTTCGTTTATTGAACTTATTCGTTGTCAGAATTAGTGTTTTTCAATTTATGTTAAACGAAAAATGTACAGTTATAATTTTTTTTACATCAACGGAACGACATTTACGGTTAATCATTAGCGCGGTCATGAGAAAAAAAACTCTATTTGACCAAGTTGTACGGTAAAATACATTTATAAATAACTGAACAAAATCAATAAAATAACAAATGGACACGCGATCAAATTGTAGTACAACTATGTAACATTCTAATTGTTATTTGGACCGAAAAAATTACAATAGAATGCAAAATACAATATACAATCTACCTAGAATAACATATTCCTAAATACAGTTCCGCGTATTTTTTTTCATGTACTTATATTTGTTCAGGATCTAGTAATAAATTGTACTAACAATTACATGTCTTTTATCAAATAGCCTAGAATTAGTTCGATAACAACGAGTCTAAACATATCAATTGTCGAACTAAATTTGCAATAAAATGTTAACATTCTTATCCTTTGTGCGTACCTTTAACAAAGTCTAGATTTAAAAAAAATCCAAATTTATATATTCTTAGTTTTGAAATTATAGCATTTTTACTTTTTCCTAACTAACTTTCACAGACAGTTTTATCTACTATTTTAGAAAGACCACACTTTCCGACCTTCTTTATTGTCATTCTGTTCCGGAACTCAAAGTTAAATTACATTTCTGTAAATGTCTCATTCTACATAATTCCTAAATGGAATTAGAAGCTATAAGATAGTACATTTTTGTATGCCTATCTCTATTTGGAGGTGTTAAATTACATTTTCCACTCGAGTATGTACTCTAGCAGTTCCAGAAGGCTATTTTTATAAGACTTCTGTTTTTCAACGAGTTTTATTGGCAGTGCACCTGAACTATTACGAAGCAATGTTGTTCACTTGCATAATAATTTCGAATAAAAAAATTGTTTTGGATATATATAGACAAAGAAAACTTTGAAAAACGATGTCTAAAATAAGGAGAACCATAAGAAGCATTACGTAAACTAATGGTTGTGTTGAAAATCCTTAAAACACATAAGTAAATTTTCAGAATTACCTTGAGGATTTGAAATGAATTGTACATGTTATGTTATAGTTGTTTAAATGGGGGTTTACGTTGCAAAAATATTCCGCATTAGTCAAAATTCTAATAAATTATGTTAAATTTCTGCTTGAACAATGCACAAGTTTATTGAAATGTTAATAATTGTGTCATTGATTGTTATTTTTCCTTTTCTATTGTTTCAAAATTAACAATAAACAAACTCTTTTATAATACATTATATATTAGACAACATATGGCCTTAATTTATGTTAAACAAAACAGGTGGATAAATTATTTATTGGCATCAACGAAGACGAAGAGACTCATTATTAGCATTCCCACATTATTAAAGCGGAACACAAAACAACCAACGGAAATGGCATGCAATGAGATGATAATTTAATGAGAAATGTCAGTCAAATTTTGCAGAAAACTAATGACAACAATATAAATAATAAAGTTTAAAATAATGTTTAAATAAAGTTTTTTGTTTTTCTGAAAAACAAAGTCATTGGGAACACGAACAGGAACTAACGACTCAATTTGTAACAAAAGGCCATAAATTTTACTTTGTTAACTAACGATTCACACTAAAATTTATTACGTGAAGTTACATGCTTGAAAGACTGTAAAATATTTCGAATCTGGTAAACATTAATCGCTATTTTGGTAGTATAACCTATGATAATAATCTAACCCAGCATTCAGCCAAAGAAAGCGAACAACGAAACGAAAATGTATAGGTTGAGTTAATGTGAACTTTTAACCCCACATTATTTATATTTTTATATACAAGGACCTAAATGTATAAGGTCAAATATGACTATGCAAAATAATAACGCCACTAAGTAACTCTCCCTGGGGCATAGAATTTCAATGTTGACCTGCAAGAATAAAATCGAAGAGTGGCATTGATTTGATTGATTGGAAGTTCAATTGAAGACAGGAAACATTTTCAATTCTGTCAGATGAAAACTTCGCCTTTCATTCGATAGAAATAGTCTTTGGGTATAGCTTAAGATAGTTAATTTTTACATTAGTTTAGGCAGCATTTTCATTCAGTTATTTTTTAATTGTTGATACTATTTTTAACAAAAATAAAACGTCTGTCAGATATGATAAAGTAATTCATCTATTAGACGGCACATAATGGCCGTCTTTATCACGTCATTTAATAGTTCAAGTATTCAACAAAAGTGATAGATATTTTATTTATTTAAATTTTACATTTTGTCAACTTTACTTATGCATATAAATTTTTGCGTTTAGTCAACCCATAATCTTTTAAAAACCAAAGTATCTAGGCATGTAACTATTACAAAATTTTACATCAATTTTTAGGCATTAATAGACTACTTCATAGCCTATCAAATGTCGGCACTATGACCTCGTCAACTATATCTTAAGTTGAGTTTACATTATATGTTTATCATATAATTTATTACAGTGATGAAATTACTTGTTCACACTATACAAGAAGTCATATGAAGCGACATTTGTCATTAATATAAACATCAAACCACTAAATCGTCATAACTAACTTATAATATGAGAAATCTTATGATAAATTATACGAGAAGTTATATGCTAAAATATGTAATGTAAACTCAACTTTATTGGCATCATTTTGATCAGCAGTGACGTATATCCCGTCATATTTTTCTGACTAATGCAAAACGTCTCTGTATCCTCATTCTAATTAGGTTTAACGTTATCGTGGATTAACATGTGCTAGAATGAACATTATTTCGATTAATACGTGTTAAATTGGTTGCCTCCAGTAATGGAAAATCTCTTAATCGTTGTTGATCCTTAGCAAAAAGTTCATTCGGTAAAAGTTCTATCCTCGTAAACAACACAATTTATTTGCTTCTTTGAAAAACATTAAATGTCTAAAGTAAAACCGAGTATCTTCCGTTTTATTGAAGATACAACACCATCACTAATCACTTTTCATAAGCACTGTTTCTTTTTTCCTAGAAAGTGTCAATTATACATGACTTTATCAGGTTTTCCTGCTAAAATCAGCATGAACTATCAGGCACAACCTAATGTATAAAAATTATAAGTAAAATGAGCCGTGAAACCCAAATCAACATTGTCGTCAAAACAATTTATCAAACACCGCATTATCGTACTTATAGTATATGTATACATATTAAAGTACTCGATAACATATAATTCACGAGCATTTAACGTTTTTACAGCAGGAAGACAAGAAGGCGAAATTAATAAATAATTATTTGTGATATACGATACTGAATACGTTGCCCTCAATGTTAATTTCATAAAGTAGTGCTTTGAACCTGTTTGTGTGCCTGCATTAATTTACTCACTTTCCAGAACGAATTCGTCGTAAATGAGAGTCGAGTGCGACAAGGATTTAAAAATATCCAGACAGGAACTAATAATGAATTTGTTATTTCAGGATGTAACTTTAAACGAGTTTGGACTTGGGGAAAAACAATTAACCTGTACCCCATTCACCATGAACTTTCTAGAAATAAAAAATTAGAAATTTTGTTGCATTTAAAACAAATAAAATATTAAAAATTTAACAAAAACATGATCACAATTCAATTTTATTCCTTGAAAATCTATTTTTAAACTAAAAGATTATTATCATAGGATTTATTTCAAAATAATAAACAATAATAATAATAAGAATAGGATTAAATGGAAATTGTGAAACTAAAAAGAGATTTTTTTGAGCTTTTAGTCGTTATGAAATTTAATGTTTACAGTATGATTTTCAAATGAAATTTACTTCGCATTTAACGCGTGATCCTATCAAAATAATACATTTTGAAAACGTAAAGATTCCGAAAAACTAGTTTATTATTGTTCATATCAGTGCTTAGATAAAAAAGAAATAAAAAAGCTTATGCATATACTACGCCATAACTACAAACTCGTTTTTCGTCTAATGTCCAAATTCTCTTTTTTCCAAAGACTTGGAAAATATGAACTGTTTCTTAACACAATAATTATCTTGTTTTCTTTCTGTTTATCATAAAATTTAGCATTTTCTTGTTAAAGAACTAGATTTTAGACTATGATAAAATTCTTTTACATCTCGGTCTAAGAATTTCCGGGTACACCCATGCGACACCCACGTGGAAAATCACGGATATTTCAAGTGGCATATTATAGCAATAACACAAATTGATAGGAAATGAAAAATCCAGACTTAAATGGAACATAGAAAAACTACTTTAAAGGAAATAAAATGCCAATTATAATTAAAATTAAAAATCCAAACACTGACAATGTGAATGATGGAAAAGAAAATTGATAAAATTAAGACATTTTAATGACGACGAAGAGAAGTTTTATCAAAATTATGATAACCATGTTATTAACTTGATGAGAGAGAAGAGTGCATAAGCCGATGTGCCGATAACCTTTTGAAAAGGCACAGGAAAAAGAAGAAAAGCCCCAGCCATATAACCAGGCAACGATCTTTCGAGCAGCCACCTGTAAACACGACTCTGTATCTTCAGACGGCACCAACAAGACGGGGTTGACGAACTTCCAATGTATACTTTTATCGTTAAGAAACAATCCAACCCATCGATGACACATTTATTACAGAAAAACATTCAATTTTCAATTCGATTAAATTCAGTCATTGCATTGTGTTTTGAAGGTCCTATTGTCGAAACAAAGTATTAGAAAGTAGTGTGACATGATAGATTTACATTACTGTTGCATAAGCTGTGTGACTGGAACAAGTTATTTGGAATTTTATGATATTTTTTCCAAAATTCTTCGAAACATATCAATTTTTGAATAATTATTATTATTATTTAATTATAATTAAATGGTCATAAAACGTTTATTTTATCATCTATTGACCGAATATTACTGGAAAAAATAATGGATATCACTAAAGAATTGTATTGTGTTTCAAGAAGTGTGGTTCCATGACCATATTTCTATGTTCTAAGTTTTAATGTTATGAGTTATTCAAAATAATGTTTCTTCTATCACCTTTTGGATATTAAAGCTTCCACCCCTCTTCTATGTTTCAACAAATATTGACAAAACACCCTATAAATTCTTAATGTTTTTTTAATCAGGAACTGTCACATAATGCTGCATAACAAATTGGAAAATAATTTAATCATCTGAATGCTTCATGTCATCCCACGTAACCGTAACCTCCTATGAAATTAATTTGCATACCTAACATCGTAACAGAATGTTTACAAGATATTCTAAGAAAATAATAACAATAATAAAGAGATTGTTGTAAAATGAGCTCATTCGGTGTGCTCAGCCCACATTCTCTTTGAAGCAAAATAAACAATACAACGAAATTGTTACACCTATGGTTTAGTATAGTTACTGCTGTGCTGCTCTCATTAGATTTTCCTTTCAGTTAATGTGCCTTAATAGCAGCAATACATATTACCAAAAGTCAATATAACAATATCCTATAAATAATAAACAACCAACTGCTACTGTTAAAAAAGAAGCTCAAGAAAAAGAACTGGTATTTTACATACTAGAAACAGTTGTGAAAGTATAAATAGCTATAAAATATTCAATAGGGTTAATATCTGGTATTTGGTAGAACCAGTCAAGATAGAAAATTGATTTTACTATTTAAGTTCCTGATTCAGTTAAAAACATCTCTTTTATTATCAAAGTTACTCTCATACATACGATATTGGTAAGCTTGTTTTCGTAAAAACCTGATTTTCTTGACTTTCAAATGTAAATTATACTTACTCGGCAGTACACTGTTATCAATATTTAAAGCGTATAATATCATATCCATTCAATTATTGATTTGGTTAAATGGCGTCAAAACACATTAAGAAGAAGACTTGTCAATTTGGCAATGAAAGATTGACAACAAATAATTGACGTAATGATTACTTAAATATGACAACTATAAGGAAATTCCGATAGTCTAATGTTTAAGATTACGCGTCACATACGCGCATGTAAACGGTTTTTTTTGTTCAATTTGAATCAACAACAAAATGAACTGATAGTTAATTTACATGTCCTATTTTCCATATCTTTGATTTTAATTAATTCAAGTGCCTAAAACGAAAAGTGTATTTAATAGGTCTGTGATAAGCTCAGACCTAAATGTCAATCATTGAAGGGATAATGACATAGATGTCAAGTGGTGCATTTAGAGGTCTTTGAAAATGCGAAAATTTCAATTATCAAGGTATCCCTTTGAAAATATATTTTTTCTTTGTTTAATACTAAATCCTTCTTCAACGATATAAACTAATTCACCATTAAAACCACCCCTTTTAAATGTAAATATTTAACAAACAAAAGCTAAACAAAAATAAAAATCTTACTGTATAACAAAACGAATCCCATCCATGACCTTCTCGATAGTTTATTTGCACGTGTATTTTTTCTTTGCGTAAATAAACACACCGCGGATCGTTCGTTATGTTTAAAATAACAGTCATTTGAACACTCCGATGAATTTATCAGACTAATGGCAGAAACTGTGCAAAATAAAATAAGTACCACTAAGAAATTAATGAAAAAGTATTGAATGTCGCCTTTCTCTTGCGTAAATCGAAACAAACTGTCTCGTTCTATGGTCAGAGTTGGTTTCTTGCGCGTCGAAGACCATCAGCTGTTTGTCGAACCGACATAATAAATTTGCGTCGTGCCATTGACTGTTTATGCACGGCGCTGCAACCATTAAAACGGTGCCAAGTTTTCTAGCGAATTTTTCCTCAATTCAATTCGGAATTCGAATAATTGAATTTCTTTAATGAACCTAAAACACTATATTTAAGCCTTAAACTAACAGTTAATATTCATGTTATTTTTTCTCTAAATTTTTAAGTTTCAAGTCTCGCACTAAAGTCTACATACGTTAAATTTCCGTATTTTAAGGGACAGATGTCTACTAGTGGCATCGCTGTACGATCCGCAACATATCCGAATGTATGGTTGCCGACATTATGGCGCAACAAGAATTTTTACTCACGTACAGTATCCCACTGAGGTATAGACGGGCGATAGCTCAATAGCTATTAATTATAAAGAAAAAGTGTAAACGCAATATTTACATCATTTTATCAATTATTTAACCTGAAAGTTTTTACCGATTAGACGGCGAATAATTTAAAATAACAACTTTGTTATTTGAAATAGTTCTTAGATTTTTCTTGGAATTACAAGTATTTTTTGTTCAGTAATACTTAAGATGCTAAATTTAATCGTTTAGGAGAGTTTTCTACTTTTTGTCCGAAAATTACTATTTACACTGATTATTTCCTTATCTTGTGTCTGAGTTCTTATGATTCATAGAAAAAAACAATACCCGGAATAGAGGATTTTTTAAATTACATTTTCATGTCGTGTCCACTTTAAGGAGATTCAAAATATGTACCATTTGAATTTTCTCCATTACGTCAATTTCTAATATATATTCAAAAATATTTTACAGAAAAAATGTAGTAATTAACTATCGAAATGGTAATCATTTATTAATAATTCCTTTGAATAATATTTTGATTACATATTTTTAACGAAGATCATAAAACTTTTGTTTCTATACCGAAAAATAACACCTATTTAATCGACACTCCTTGCAAGTGCTCCATTACGTTACTCATGTAGAGGGTACCCAGCATAGTTTCAATTGCAATCTACTATTACACATTCCCGTATATGGTAGTGTTTCCCATTTATCACTTTATTCATTCATTACCATGCCTTTGTTATACAACAAAATAGAAAACGTGAGAACTTCAAGTTTAAAATAACAATATGTAATACCATATTGTATCATTATATTGTGAGACACCAGGTATATGTCTACATAGGTAAATGAACTAAATAGACCTAAGGAATATACCTGGGAAATTCTATATCTTGTATGTAGAATTTAAAACACTAAGGCTAAGCAAAGAGGTAACTTGCACAGACCAAAAAATCACAATAACTTAATTCGTTTGAGTACTCACAGGGTATTTCACTTCAATCTTCCTCCCGACTAATGAATGCATTTTCAAAAAACGACATAAAATAAACAAGACAACGTAAGATAAACAATACCCATGTTTCAAAAGACACTTCTAGGAAGAACTCTGTCTCTACGTGTATGTGTTTTAGAACACAGTTAAAAACCTGTTGTTACAGCACCCGAGTTGAATTTTTAACAATCTCATTGAAATTTTTTTGTTTTTGTATTTATTTTGAAAGCACTTAGGCAATATTTGCATATACAGTACTCGACAAAAGTCAACGTCACATTTTTTTAACAATTCATTGTAATATTCTGTTATAGATCATACAAGTTCCGTTGGATCTAAGAAGTACATACATCTACAGGGATGCAAGAAAAAACCGAAAACCACACATACACCACGGTAAAGGTCAGACAATTTTCTCAGTTATCTATTCGTGATATAAAAAGGTGATCAAGCATTGATAATAGTAGGTAGGGCTTTGTATTGACATTGTAACCGGGCAGGTTTATTTACACAGACGTTGCAGTCCAGGTGAACATTTGCACCTGTACAGGTCTACTTGAATGCCTGTAGCCGATTTTAGAAGTCGTTACACAAATTAAGCCTAAAATATTTAAAAACTAAAATTTCTACTTACAATGCAGGACAACAAAAAAATGACATAGATCCTAATCTTAGTCGGTAGCAGTGAGATTTCGAAGCGACAATTTTCCAACACAATTCAACACCTACTGTTTCTTTTATTATCTCATCACTTAACGGTGAAACACAATCAAAATTCTATACATATCAATACTGAGGCACACTATGAATAATTTTCCGTACCATTACGGGCTGGTTTAAGCGAGACGATTCAACACCAATTCAGCTGTTCAATGTTTTTGTTTGAAACGCTGCACGGGTGGGCAGACTTCGGGGAAATCAATAATTTGCGACCTCGTCGACTCCATTTTCGCCCTGTTCGCGTTTACGGGAAATGAATGGAAAATTCGTCAGCCCCTTCCCATGATATAAAGGATAATAGAATGAGGGTGAGTTATTAACACATAGGTTTTCTCTCTTATTTGATGACCAACTTGAAAATACTGTTATAATTAGAAGGAAGACTTTCCGTGCTCAAAATAACATTCATGAACTCATTGCTGAATATATCCGGTGTTCCTAACTCCATTTGGTATTGTCGTAGACAAAATGGTGAAAGAAGAAAAATTCATTATAAGGATACTTCTGGTTGGAAACATGTAGAGTACGTAAGGGAGAACTCGACATATACAGTGCTAATCATAAGTCCCCTCCCTCCCCCCTTGTTTATTTTGAATGAATTAATTTTTTTTAAAATGCAGATGAGGTCTCATATATGGCAAAAAATTCTATCTTTTGAATATCTTCTTTCATGTTTACGTTTATTATTTTGCCGTGAGGCCAAATGGACCACTTTTTTAAATGGAACCATGGTGAAGTGACATCTCAAATTGAATGTATTTCAAAACTGCATTTAAGAGTGTAGTTAGATTTCAAATTTATCAATTAGTTTTTGAGAAAAAGAGCTACAAATAGTCAAAAATTTAAAAATTGAATTTTTTTTGTAAAAACTATTAGGTTTTCAATATAGGTTGTAGATTTTCTCTTGGAAATGACGTCCTTAATCATTGGTTACCTTTAAAAAAAGTGGCCCTTTTGGTCTCACGGCGAAACAATAAACATTTATAGTGAAGGAAGATATCTGTGATGCCTGGGAGAAATATGATATCTCCAAAAAATAAATTGCTAATTAAAGATATAAAGTTATAGCGTAAATCAGTTATATTAAACAAAAAACCAATTTATATCAATTTATACTTTAATTTAGACACTCTTTGTGGAACACAACAAAATACTTACAAACATACATTACTTTTGCATATTAAAATCGTACTTAACAAAAGATAGCCATTTTTGGAGATATCATATTTCTCACAGACACCACAGATATTCAAAAGAGAGAATTTTTTGTCTTATTTGAGATCTTTTTTAAATTTTTGAAAAAATTCATCCATTCAAAATATACAAGGGGAGGAGGGAACTTTTGACTAGTATTATATATCAGTTCTTGTCTAACAAGCAGTTTTGCAAGAAAGCTCTTGTCAAAACATTCGATTGAAACCAAATACTATAATTATTATTGATTGTTGATGTCATTTTCTTATTAACATTAAGGAAAATTGAGCCAATTGTTCTGTTATCTTTATGAGAACAAACATTGAGCATTGGTCCAGTGACAAAAGTACAAAATAAAAGATTATGAGGCAGAAATCATGAATTACGCTTACTCGTATACATCAATTCTGTATAATTTCAGAAAATCGTGAAACAACTGACCATCTTCGTTTATTTCTTGCAGTAAGTACACGTTTTGTGAATGACAATTTTCTTTTTGTAACAGTGATTATAATGGTTGCTGAAAAACGCCGTTATTTGCTGCAATTTGTAGCGAGTTGCTATTGGTTGCTATGATATTTTTGTTAGAATCTAATAGAAAATTCAATTTCGAAACGCTTTCAGAAATGTTAGATGACTAAATCCCTTAAATACGTTCTTTATTTTTTTAGGTTTTTAGCTTAGACAACATACCATAAATACAATAGTGAGTAGATGAGAACTTTATCTGTTTATTATTCTTATAAATTTCTAATACCTACGTTATAAAATTAAACAATTACAATACTCGTACCTACATTTACTGCTCATCATTATTCCCACACATGAACGTCACTATAAACCAGTTAAATCACAGTTCATTTTGCATTTTGCAAACTAAATTGGTCTTTACCTAAACTTTAACACTAAATATAAAATGAAGAATACAACAACAGCGAAAATAAACAAATACAAAATAAGATAGTTATGTGACCCCCGTGACAGTTTCACAACTCTGGACATTGTCTTTCCAAGGAATCCTCCTGTCCTATCTAGATCATCGTCTACATCTTTCAACATTTTATGTTGATACTGAACTTCGTTCCCAATATCAATGGACAACGATTTTAGAACGCCAATTTTTTCAGATAGCTCTTGGGCCATACGTTCGTTTTCATGTTCGAGTTCATTATTGTCTTGCGGTAATGGCTCGTAATAATTACCAGCATGGGCACGTCTCATTTTCGATGCCAGTTTGAACTTTTTTTAAACACAAAACGTAACAATTAATACTTATTGCAGTATTGAATCAGGAGTAAAATGACGTGGAATTTTAGGTTAAGTTTGGTTGTCATCATCATCATCATCGTCTGACAATTGACATTTGTTCATTTCTAGTCATGTGATCCGGACAGAACAAACCAGAGTGAGTTTTTTTTAATCATATTAATTTAAAGTTTAAATTGATATCAAATTGAATTAGGATTATTTTAAGACAACGTTTAGAATTGTTTTTCGTTTAATTATTAATTAAAATATTTTATATATTTCGTTCCGTTTTAAGTAGTCATAGACGTATAAAAAATGTGTATATATCTATGTGTTCATATCTGGTGATTCGAATTACAGCGTTGCCAGTTCAGTTAAGTAAACTGTCATAAACATTCGCCATTTTATCAGCACTAGTTTCTTTTTCATGTTTTCAAACTGTTTTTAAATTATATATACTTAGTGGTTTTATAAATTCTCCCAAAAGTTGCATTAAACTCAAAGTAAAGAGAAAATGACAGAATATGATGACATTTTCACGGACGTCACTAAAAGTACGTACTTGCCAAAAATTAACACCTACCTGCAATAGAAGTAATCAAATTTTCATAACGTTTAATCCTTATTGTTCTAGGTCGCGTTTTAATTGTGTAACAGGAGCTAATTGGCACACTCCAAGAATTTGTCAGTTAAAAGTCCATTATGGAAAATGAGGCCACTGTTAGTAAACTGAAAACGGAGTTTCTAATCGAAGAGAAAAATGTTCCTAAGAGAAAACTTTCTGTGGCCTCCGTACACTGCAGAATATGCTATGATAATGAAAAAAATGAGGATCTAATAGCACCTTGTCATTGTAAGGTAAGAAGGACAAATATTATTTTTACAAATATACAGTGTGTCACAAAAAAACTATGTTGAAAAAGTGTTGAAATATTTGAATGAACTCTTAACTGTTTTAGGTGGGCAGGCACTATATAATGAGAACATTTTTTTTTGTACTTATTTTAACATTTATCTTACAAGCATTCGTACTAATGTAACTGTTACGAAAATACAAAATTTTTAAACTCTTGGTTAAATAGGGGACTGTGGCCTTTGTTCATCGATCGTGTCTGGAAAATTGGCTTAGCGAATCTGGTACCACCACATGCGAATTGTGCCATCACTTCTTCCAGACTGAAAGAACTCCAAAATATACATCCGCACAGTCTATTTGGTACTGGCTAAGAAACGGGCCTAGATATCCAGGTACTGGGATACGTGGAGATATTATTGCATGTACAGTGAGTATTGATGAAATTTGGATGTCTTGGGATAGTGCATTTTACAAAACTATACATATTGCAAAAGCTTTATGTGTCCGAAGACCATCTATTTTGCATACATGTCTTTTAGGTAATAACTCCATTAGCAATTGTGGTAACGTACGTCTGTTTATATTCATCGGAATACTACAGTCAACAAAAGTTCTCTCAAGTACCAGCGGCCAAATGGACTTCAGTATCTTTACTGTTAATGATTGCCATAATGCTGATTGGGTATTATCTTTGGGTCCGTTCAGTTATAAGACTTCATGCACGAATGTGGTATAATTGGTGGCAAAGAACATGCGTTGTTAGGTTTGGTTGTTTATCATTTAAAATAACTTTTTAAAATAATTTTTTTATTTTTATAGATACATAGCCCCAAATACGATATCAATACATACACGACCTGAAGAGCAGTTATTGCTTCCAGTTCCAAACAATACTCCAAATCCAGATTTGATAAATGAAATAGAGGGAGGTTGCAGTGATACTGAGTCTGTGATAAATTTTGAATCAGTGGTAAACCTAGAATTGCCTCAAGTAGATAATAACAAAGGAGAAGGAATACCAAATGATAAACAGGAATCAAGTATAGTGATTGATATTAATGAAGAAGAACAATGTAAAAGTGATGAAACTTTAGATTTGAAATAAATTTTATAGGATAATGCAATTCAATTGTTAAACAAGCGCATATAAATTGTTGATAAAATCCGGTTGTGCGCAAGCCTGTGATATTCTCTGTTCGATTTAGCTAAAAGTGGGCAAAGCGTTGATCGAGAATACAAAGCGAGCGAACCTTGTTCCTTGCCAGTTCTAAATCTGATGTCGTAGAAGCTGCTACCTTTATTCCGATTTAAAAAAAGACAATTTATGCTTCGCAAAGATTAGACTATTTTGCATCACTGCCTGCATAAATTTCCAATGCAATACCGTATAATTTTTAAATTTGTTGCTGATTGAACTATTTTGCAATTTGTTTCACATAAAGTTTCCAATAATTAGGGAATACAGTGTTCAAATGAAGTGAAACGCGTTATTGACATGTGATAAATAGTTCGATTTTTATATCGCTTTATCATTTTCGTTTCATTTTTTCTATCAAAGTGTGAAAACCCTAATACTAATAGTGTGTGATAATTTTGTGGTTTTCCTACTACAGTTGCGATTGTGTCATCATTTCTGGTGTATTCTGGGAAGGTTTTACAACCAGATCGATAATAACTTAAAAGCCACGTTGCCGTTTGCTAGGGAAAGGCAAGGTGGACTGTTTGGCAACGTCCCAGTAACAGCTGATTTTTTTAAAAGAGAACAAAAAGGTAATTTTCAAAAATCTTATTATGTGAATATTAATGATTTTACTTATTTAAACATTAGAATGAGCCTTAAATAGTACAAAAATACTTAATTTTATAAGATTCTATTTCTTAGGGAAAATAATAATTGTTTCATTCATTATGCTTGCAATCCTAATCCTGTAGAACAGTGTTTCCCAAACTTTTGACATTTGTGTACCCTCATTATNCATTTTAGTTTTAATTCTTGCAAATGGATATTTGAAAATACATTGATCCTATTGTCTAAATATAGAATTGCCAATGCATTATATTTAGGATGTTGGAAAAGTTCAACAGCCCACCCATACGAAAATACGTCGAATCAACAATGTTCTGACAGATATTTATTTAAATTAAGTTCTTGTGAAGTGGTTGAACAGAAATCAAACAAAAACTTGCAAAAAAAAAGATGAGATCTTTTTCTCCTGTGCGAGGTACTTTCTCCTGTACTTTTCAATTGTTATTATAAATAGCCGAACATGAACAAAATAAAAAGTAAGTCGCACAACATGGTTTTGCTAACAGATAAGAACCAACGAAAGGTGTGGGAATAATTGTTAAAATGATAACATTAACAGCTGTTTAAATGTTAATATTTGTTTCATTAACATTGAGTACACTGGAAATTGTTAATGTCAAAATTACAATGAAATTAACATTCGCTATGAGAAATTTTATTGCAATTCATTCTGTTTGACGAAAATGGAATTTATTTCATAAAAATACATTTATTTCACATCAATTTATCCATAATTCTATAAGTTTGCTCATTTCTGTATGTCTGGTGTCTCAATGTCAAACTGTTCGTTTTTATAAATAAACAATTGCAACAAGTTTACTTTTGGTGTATTGCAAAATATACGAGGCTTATTTCAATGGAAACCCTTCTTTGGTAAAGTCAGCCTTGGAAAAAGTTGTATGTATCTACTGACATTGTTTATAGAACAAAGATGGACTTCGATTGAACGATCTATAAATACTTGAAATCGAGAAAAAAAAACTAAACTATTTTCAATGACTTTTCAATGTGATGTCGTTATATTAATTCTCTAACAATAAAAAAAAACATTTTATTATTTCCGAATGACGTGTTTTTCAATTAAAATTTCAAAGAATTTGGCTCGTTTATTTAAACTTAAATTCAAAATGATATTTACGAAAAATATTTTTAAGATAAATTCGAAACTAGAGCGGAAAAATCGACATTCACATATGACTTTCAATGATATTAATTTTAGTCACATTAAAAAAAAATATTTTGAAAAATAACTCAACTTGCAACCATTAATTTCAGTTTCATTTCATTTATTTCTGAATGTTTTACAACAATTTTCATCTTAACCTTTCATTTTCAATACTCAAAGAAAATGAGAGAAATAGTTTTGCCAAATTTTCATTTGCTCTGTGCTTAATTTTAATTAGATTTGCACCTGTTTCATTCCAGCATCCAACTAATTAATATATAAATTAGTTTAATTAAGTTAATTTTTAAGCAACGACCTAAAAAGCTCGTTTAGATGACGCTAACAAGCGACGCTGACTAACGCATACTTTTGAAATGCAATTTAAAATTTTTTCCGTGACAATGTTTGTTAATTAATAAACGTAATTTTTTTTTTGTTGTGTTAGACAACTACTTGACAACTCATAAAATATATGTATATACGAGGGCTGGAAAAACGCTATTTGCTTCAAATTTAAATTTTAATTCATCGGAATCTAATGAAAATTTGATTGACTTTATGGCTTCTCTATAGTTTGATTCAGTTAAACACGAGTACTGATTGTGCAACCCTCGTAAATTTCAATTCAATAAAATTTGTTTTCATCTAATTACCTAGAACTTTACGAGAACGTGACATTTCTACAACGCGGTTTCAATTTGCAACGTTCTGCGAGTGCAAGCTTTTTTATACAAATTATCAATTAATAATTATGATTAAGCATTTTGCAAGAATAACAAGGTAAAAATTTGGATTTTTATTTTAAATACTGTTAATCCAACTTTCACTTTCTGTATTTTATGGCCTTCAATAACTTTCTGTGTCTTCAGGAGAGGTAGAAATTTCAAAAAATGTATGAAGGGTGTTTTTTTTAGGAGGTATTCAATTTTCGATACATATACCTGACAAACCAGCTGTTATTTGTTAAGTATCATAGCCATTTCTATTTAGTAAACTTTGTTATGTTACCATGCTTGAACAATGTTTCAATTTTATAACGAACATCATCATTAATCTATTCTTATTGTTCATTGTACCGTGGATAAATTTCGAACGACATATTCTCTCCATACTGTCAATCAAACCCTCAAAGAAATGTGTATTCCTGTAAGGGAAAATGTTGACGAAGATCGAAATTTATTGATTCGTCGCCGGTCGCAGTAATGACGATGATGTCTATCATAAAATTGCCGCAGTTTTCGATGCGTTTCGCACGACCGATTTTCAAAGTAAATTTGAATAATTTGGAAACGTTGTTCAAGCATAGGGTAATGGTAAATTGAGGGGATCAGAAGCCAAGGGGTCCAAATCGATTTTTCTTCAAAATCGAATTAAATGCAGAAATTAAAATTTAATATACAGGGTGATTCGAAAAAAAGGACCACTACTTGAGGAGCGTATTCTACACGATAATATAAGATAAAAGTTCAAATACTTTTTTCTCTACTTTTTTTTTTCTTTTTTTTCTCTTTTATACCTATACATAAATGGAACATGTTTCTTTAAAACCCAATTTTATGGCTACCTACCAAATTTCAACACTTTGAGACTTCCTATTTACCAATTAGCATAAAAAAAAACCACTTTACCGGAGCCATCTTTAAATCATCATAACTTTCTTCGGGAGCGATTTAGAAAAAAAAGTATTTGAACTTTTATCTTATATTAACGTGTAGAATACGCTCCTGAAGTAGCGGCCCTTACTTTTGAATCACCCCGTATACATTTACTTAGTGCCACAGGGATTCAAGTTTAAAATAAGTGTTAATGCTGGTGTCTATCGGTGGGAAATTTTTCTACTCATCAATTTTCATCAAATTTTTAATTTTTTTGAATAAAATTACTTTAAATTAAAATATCTCAATTTATACATTTTAATACTTGGACCCCTTAGCTTCTGACCCCCCTCAATCATATTATGAAAAATGGCATACTGTGACAGATGACAGCTAGTTCATCAAATATGTGTATCTAAAATTGTATACTTCCTAAAAACACCCTTTACAATTCCCTTCCTAAAATTTGAGAGCATATTAGGAGTCCTAGTTCGTCCTCGAATCCAAAGATTTATTGACTCTTTTCTAATCGCCCACATTCAAGCGATTTTCCTATTGTCAAATGAATAATCCTACGTTGTGTGCCTCTGGAGATATCAATCGCAATTCCATAGAAAATGTAAAAACATGGTTTTCACGTTGCTAAAGCAAATAGAAATTCAGGCAAACCCTTAACAGTACGTTGTGATTTCAAAATAAAACAAGTTTGCGTATCGTTGCCAAAAAATTCCATGGTCTAATCGATGGATTCAAATGGAAATCAAGGCTTTGAAATAGCCATAATTTTCAATGGGTGCAGCTTGAGAAAAGTTTTGGCGCCATTCTATATTTACGTCGAAAATTTCATCTGTTTATTAATGGCTGAATTTAAAAGAGAGCACACTTAATTTATTTATTTCTATCAATCAATGTAACGTATACAAGTCAAGGGTGTTTTTATTTAGTTGAATTTAAATTTAAACAAAAAATGACGTTCGAGAAACAATTGAATGTATAATCGATCTATTACGTTATTTTATTTAAAAAAAAAATGATAAGACACCCATTACGTCATTAATATAGAAACACTTATAAACTGGAGTAAACAAGGCGTAAATGTCTCAAACATCAAATTCGACGTAAATTTCTAAAAATACCGATATTTTTCTGTTAGTGTCTTCTCCAATAAACATTCATTTTTCTAACTAGATACTGAGTGGGTTTTCAATACGCAAAACGACAAATGTGCTCATGGTAATTGTCATGGGAAAATATATTCATACCTACAGGATCTACCTGTGCAGTGGGAATTTCCAACGTTAGTTTTTTTTTTCAGTTCAAGTGTTGTAATTTAAATGAAAGTAAGTAAAGAAAATATTACACAACACAGTGGTTTTTATGGAAATTCATTAACTATTATTTACTGGATTTTCCAGTTGACATTGTGAAAATATTGGTTTTATATCTTACGTAAACGTACCAATTAACTTGACGCAAACAAATTTGAAATACAGTAGCTTTCGTAAAGTATTTAAGTCAATTTGAAAAAATAAATGTTTTGCAAAGTTAACTAAATTAAGATGGGCCAAATCTGGAGTTTTAGATGGCCAAGCTATTGTATCTTAAAATAACATTTAAGGAAATTTTTGTTTAGATTTCGATATGAAATTAAATCAATGGAATTTTGTAAAAATAATAATACTACTGGTAATAGTAAAATCGAATTAACTTGGATTTGGATACACAAACTCCTAGAGAAACTGCAACCTGAATCAGTTGCCTTGTGAACTGTTGATAATACCAATGACGACCAGAAAGGTAGGTCATAGTACAATAGTCAACATACAATAGCAGCTCAATGAAACAACCAACTGGTACACCATCTAAAAAACTTGGTGATTTTCAAATTAAGGACATCCAGCTTCACCATGATAATGTCCCATCCCAGACGAGTAATAATAGAATTAAAAGTAAAAATGAAGCAAAATAATTCTTAACTCTTTGACTTTCTGAATGTTTTTCAATTTAGAAAAACATTGAAACAGTAGCCAATTTTCCTCTAAAAATGAACTTGATGAGACTAGATGAGCAAGTATTTTCACAACGTAACAAAATATGATTGACTGGAATGATAATTGGATTTGGACTCATGGAAAACTGGATTAAATAAATAATATTGAACTTAAATAGGATTACTTTATTTTAACTGGAATATAGAATAACTGAAAAACGCCTTTGTTTAAGAATAACTAACAAAGTGGCACAGGAAGTCAAAAAAGATCTAAAAATAAGTGCTAAATGTACATGACCTTCTTTCTTTATTGCGTCTCGCATTGCTTTAAGATAAACGCAAAAAAACGATTAATTAGAAGTGAAATTTTTAATCAGAACAATATAAATATTGAGAAAGAAACCAGACGCAATTAAAAATAATAACAAAAACAATGAAAAAGAATTGATTAAATTTTTCTTCGAACTTTGAAGTATTTATTAAATTAATTTTCTAAAATATCTAATTTTAAATTTCATTCATTAATCAGGAGTGTGGCCCATTCAAAAACAAGAAAAGAAAACAATATAATAAACTTTGCCAAAATTATATACACAGCTGTTCGTACAATTAACAAATTTTGGCCCCGATTTACACTTTTTCCACGCGACAAATTTGTATACGAATATAGGTAGAGGTGTATGAGTCGACATTGTTTTCCGAAAAAGTTATGACGTAGTGAAATTTTCGAAATTATCAAACGAAACGTTCCGATTAATGATGATACGTAGCCAATAAAGTTGACAACACGTGTTCGCAAATATTAGCGTAATATATTGGTGGCAATATTTCATATATATGTATATATAAAGAGAGAAAAAAAATAGTTTTCCTAAAAAACTGTGGCCAGAAATGTCCAGAAATACACGGCACACAGTCTGTCACTCAAATTCATCGCTGGAATTGTCATGAATGTCTAAAATTCCCATAATTTACAATGGATTAATCGTAAATTGTTGCAACTCTAAATCAACAAAGGCAAATAACTTAACTCATAATAATTCAATGTACCATCAAAAAAGCATTTGCCGTTTGCGCATTTAATTCCCAACTGGATATATTTATAGGCTTGGTTCCGAATTTATTGCGATCACTCAACAACTTTGTGCATTTCAGATCTGGAAAAAGTGGAGGAAACAAGTGAACATTTCAAAGAAATATTTATTCGTGATCAGAGAAGGGATGGTTTATTTGTTGCCAGAGTGGGGTATGGAAGATAGTGATTCGTCTCAAGAAAAATGCGATGGTCATTTCGCCGCTGATCCAACAACCAATAAAAAGTTACTGTGTTTTAGCAGTAAGGACATATTGACTGCCCAACCAAATGATGAAGTGGATTTGCTTCCATTGAGTAATCAAGTGAGTATCACGTTATTTTCGATTGATAAATTATGAAATTCTAAGTTCAAGTAACGAATGGGAAAAAGTGGTTATTCACTAATTTACATCGTGTTATTATGTTTAAATTTATTGCGTTGTTTAATTCTAATTAAAATTTAATTTAACAATTTTCTATTACAATTACGAAAAGATGTATATCGAAATATGTCATACGTTTATTACGTTTCTGGTCAGTGTAATGGGTTGTTGTTTATTATTTTCTAAATTGTACAATACCATTTTAAAACAACTGCGTGAATTATTAAAATTTAGACGATTTTTCAAAACAACAATACAAAATTAAACTGCCAGTTGGTGGCTTTGTTTAAATCTAACAATGAATTTTCATACAGACATAACTAACTATGAAACAGTGTCGCTCTGGCTAGACTCGTTGGTGCTTGATGCTTTATATGAGACAAGATTTGCTAGTTTTTATCCACCCCTGGTATTTTATCTTCCCGTACCACTCACACTTAGTGGGGATTACCTTTTTAGCTCTTATCTCTCAGTTTAGTTTACTTCTTGAACTTATTTTTGTATTTAATCTTTAAAATGCTGTCCTATTCGAGCTTCGCTTCTACTTTACGAAAACTTTAATTGATTGTACAGGGCGTTTCAGTAGCTCTGTTGCAAGGCGATATCTCCGTTACGGTTGGAGATATGCAAAAATAATTCAGACATAGTAGATTAACCTGGCGTGAAGATTTTTTTATAAATATTATACAGGGTGTCCAAAAAAGAATCTCGAATTTAAAGAAATTCAATGGCAATAAAATCCATTATTTTAAGTGGAACACTCTATATCTCTTTCCATATTAGAATAAACAAATATTTGGAAGTTAATGGAAATAATTTTGAACATTTATTATAATAAACATTTCATTATTGCTCTCAAAGTTCTTTAAATTCGAGATCATTTTTGGATATCCTGTATAATATTTATAAAAATTCTTTATGTCAAGCTAATTTACCATATCTAGTTAAGATTTCAACAAAGTTTTATAAGACTAGCTTTTAAAATAGTATAGAATTTCATATTTTTTATTTATGCCGTTTTCGGAGGATATTTCTTTTAAATCGAAATAACTATCTCAACAACGGTTACTTCTAGGTATAGGGAAACTTAATAATTGTTTAATCACCTTGATGTCCAGAATCTAAAAATATATGGGATGTTCCATTTGAAATGAGAAAATTGATATTGACTTCTGATAGAATTAGATGCAATAGGGAGTTCTTGCCACACTACGATAATTTCCCCGTTAACGCTAAAGTCACGTGAGTCTGATTTTTAACGTTGAGCAAAAATTTTGAGTTTTTGTGCTTCTCCGTTATTACGCTTACGCGTAAGTGTTTTTTGTTTTGTTGCTAAAAAATATCGTTGCTCCGTAAGCTCCCGCTATTTTTTAATGTATGGAGCATGCGCATATCCAGACTCATGTGACTTTAGTGTTAATGAGAAAATTATCGTAGTGTGGCAACAACTCCCTAATAAAAAAATACATATACCTACTCCCACCAGACAACGCGCTTTTTCAAACCAAACAATTTATCCCCAAAACATTTCTGTATATCACTAACTATAACAGAGATATTGCTTTATAATAGATTTATTGAGATACCCTGTATGTGTGTGTTTGTTTCTTCAGTTGCTGCAACGTTTGTTAGTCAGATTTTTTTCGTCATTGGGGCAGTGCAGTTACTTTAAAGTCTACAGAATATTTTAGTTTGTTTAATCTCTGGAGAACTGAGGTTGGTCCAGAGTAGTAAGGAGGTTCTTCATCGATAATTTTCTTATATCGAACATCCTGCAACATGTTAAATTGGACCTATCTTATCCACCAATAGCACTAGTTTAAACTTTAGCATTAATAGCGTTTATTTATATTTGTTTAATCAGGGAATCCAGTTGTCGATCCAGTTGTTGTCCAAATCTTCTTCTAGGTTTATTCTGTGGTTATCATTTTTAGACCTATAAATATAATAAAAAATATTTTCTATGCTTAAATTTTCGTCTTTTTGCTCTTTTAATGCGTTAAGACCCATTGGTTTAATTCAAAATTCTTTGAAAACATTTCATTTGTTACTTTATAGATGTCAATTGTTTTTAATTAAATTTAATTACCTACATTTTACTTTGGTTTCTAGAAGTTTTCTTTGTAATTCAAAGCCTGCGGTTTTGCATTTCAATGTGTTTCTTTATTTTTAAGGTTGGTGGACATACAAGACTTATGGTTCTAAATCCGAGTACCATATGCAAACCATTGAACTTGCGGGAACTTGAGTTTTATCAAAACATCCAAGAGCAAGAAATAAAAATATTCGTACCGACATATAAAGGTAAGCTGAGTAATATTTTCCCAAATAGTGATTTTCNCATACGTTTATTACGTTTCTGGTCAGTGTAATGGGTTGTTGTTTATTATTTTCTAAATTGTACAATACCATTTTAAAACAACTGCGTGAATTATTAAAATTTAGACGATTTTTCAAAACAACAATACAAAATTAAACTGCCAGTTGGTGGCTTTGTTTAAATCTAACAATGAATTTTCATACAGACATAACTAACTATGAAACAGTGTCGCTCTGGCTAGACTCGTTGGTGCTTGATGCTTTATATGAGACAAGATTTGCTAGTTTTTATCCACCCCTGGTATTTTATCTTCCCGTACCACTCACACTTAGTGGGGATTACCTTTTTAGCTCTTATCTCTCAGTTTAGTTTACTTCTTGAACTTATTTTTGTATTTAATCTTTAAAATGCTGTCCTATTCGAGCTTCGCTTCTACTTTACGAAAACTTTAATTGATTGTACAGGGCGTTTCAGTAGCTCTGTTGCAAGGCGATATCTCCGTTACGGTTGGAGATATGCAAAAATAATTCAGACATAGTAGATTAACCTGGCGTGAAGATTTTTTTATAAATATTATACAGGGTGTCCAAAAAAGAATCTCGAATTTAAAGAAATTCAATGGCAATAAAATCCATTATTTTAAGTGGAACACTCTATATCTCTTTCCATATTAGAATAAACAAATATTTGGAAGTTAATGGAAATAATTTTGAACATTTATTATAATAAACATTTCATTATTGCTCTCAAAGTTCTTTAAATTCGAGATCATTTTTGGATATCCTGTATAATATTTATAAAAATTCTTTATGTCAAGCTAATTTACCATATCTAGTTAAGATTTCAACAAAGTTTTATAAGACTAGCTTTTAAAATAGTATAGAATTTCATATTTTTTATTTATGCCGTTTTCGGAGGATATTTCTTTTAAATCGAAATAACTATCTCAACAACGGTTACTTCTAGGTATAGGGAAACTTAATAATTGTTTAATCACCTTGATGTCCAGAATCTAAAAATATATGGGATGTTCCATTTGAAATGAGAAAATTGATATTGACTTCTGATAGAATTAGATGCAATAGGGAGTTCTTGCCACACTACGATAATTTCCCCGTTAACGCTAAAGTCACGTGAGTCTGATTTTTAACGTTGAGCAAAAATTTTGAGTTTTTGTGCTTCTCCGTTATTACGCTTACGCGTAAGTGTTTTTTTGTTTTGTTGCTAAAAAAATATCGTTGCTCCGTAAGCTCCCGCTATTTTTTAATGTATGGAGCATGCGCATATCCAGACTCATGTGACTTTAGTGTTAATGAGAAAATTATCGTAGTGTGGCAACAACTCCCTAATAAAAAAAATACATATACCTACTCCCACCAGACAACGCGCTTTTTCAAACCAAACAATTTATCCCCAAAACATTTCTGTATATCACTAACTATAACAGAGATATTGCTTTATAATAGATTTATTGAGATACCCTGTATGTGTGTGTTTGTTTCTTCAGTTGCTGCAACGTTTGTTAGTCAGATTTTTTTCGTCATTGGGGCAGTGCAGTTACTTTAAAGTCTACAGAATATTTTAGTTTGTTTAATCTCTGGAGAACTGAGGTTGGTCCAGAGTAGTAAGGAGGTTCTTCATCGATAATTTTCTTATATCGAACATCCTGCAACATGTTAAATTGGACCTATCTTATCCACCAATAGCACTAGTTTAAACTTTAGCATTAATAGCGTTTATTTATATTTGTTTAATCAGGGAATCCAGTTGTCGATCCAGTTGTTGTCCAAATCTTCTTCTAGGTTTATTCTGTGGTTATCATTTTTAGACCTATAAATATAATAAAAAATATTTTCTATGCTTAAATTTTCGTCTTTTTGCTCTTTTAATGCGTTAAGACCCATTGGTTTAATTCAAAATTCTTTGAAAACATTTCATTTGTTACTTTATAGATGTCAATTGTTTTTAATTAAATTTAATTACCTACATTTTACTTTGGTTTCTAGAAGTTTTCTTTGTAATTCAAAGCCTGCGGTTTTGCATTTCAATGTGTTTCTTTATTTTTAAGGTTGGTGGACATACAAGACTTATGGTTCTAAATCCGAGTACCATATGCAAACCATTGAACTTGCGGGAACTTGAGTTTTATCAAAACATCCAAGAGCAAGAAATAAAAATATTCGTACCGACATATAAAGGTAAGCTGAGTAATATTTTCCCAAATAGTGATTTTCATGTTTCGGACATTGAAAAGAAAGACTCTAGTTTTTAGTACTACTAATAATAATGAAAATTGTTATTTTAGTTGTTTAAATGTAACCATTATTACTGTAGATATTTGTGTAAAAAAATCTGTGATAAAAACGACACAATTAGTTTAATAAAGAATTTTTGTAAAATAAATGCAAATAAAACATGTCCTTTGCCAATATAAACATTTTAAAATCTACAACAAGGTTGTTTTAAATATAATTTTTTTACCGTCTAACCTTGTTTTGTTTATTTAAAGGTTTTTAAATGGTTTTTGTCAAAACACCAAATCGAATTAAATCACAATAAAATGATTTCTTAATTCCATAAACAACAATTTTGTCATATTCCATTAGTTTTGTAAACATTATCTTTTTTTGTTTTTTCATCTTGATTAACATTAACACCATTTTTGATAGAGTACCTTCATAAATGATTGGAAGTCACGTGATTAATAAAATCGTAGACAGTCATAAATGCCTAGATCAATAGGGTATAACATGCATGAAAACAAATTCCCTACAAGTCAGGATTTGCACAAAAACAAATGCTTGAATCACACTATCTTAGAAGAAATTCACTAGAATTCAATCCATGACCAACAAAGAAATGATACTAAGTCATGTGGTTTGCAATCATTTATGAATGCATTATACATTTGTGCACTAAATGCTATAAAAGAGGTAAATTTGTTATTGTTTTGAATCATGAATTGAGTTAATTATTGCATGGGCTCATGGTATGAATCTGATCACTCAATTTGTATTTTCAATAATTAAATAAATGAGTTGAGAAATTTAATTGAAGATGTTTGTCATAACAGTTCAAAAAAAAAATAATAATAAAAATATATTAATGTATGTATTTTTCAAATTCTCGCATGCAATTTTCGAGAGAAACAAACATTTCTTATTTTTGTGGTGGTTTCGTTACGAAACAGTAAGTAACAAACATTTTCTTTTTTGGGTAAGTATAAGCCACAAAATATTTTCATTTCTTTTTTCCCTTCGAGAGAGACAAGTATGATAATGACAATGGTAGGACTCCAGTTTAACGCAACTATTCTGTATAAACTAAGCGCTAAACTAGGTTATTATCATCTTTAGTTTTTGAGAAAATAACATATTTTGCACAATGATGTTGCAGTTTTCGTTTGGTATGGTTCTCATTGTAGTCTGTGGCAGCCTTCAGAAATTTCAAAAACTATTCAGCGGGTTTCTGGTGCTGCACTAATAACCTCGTAAATATAATAAAATAGGAATTCATATTCTCAAAAATTTTTCATTTAAATTGGAAAAACTTGTCATCACACTTCATAAAACCGATTGGACATGTGCGTATTAGTATTTTTCTATATTTCTATTGTATTAAAAAGTAATTTTTTCTAATTATTGAGTATTCGATAATAGAACTAAACAAAACCGCGTTTTAACTAATGAGCGCTAAATGGAGCAGCGTTAAACAGAGTCTTACTCTATGTCGATTTGGTTCATTATGTTACAACTACCCATTTTCAATTTCAAAATAAACGTCATATATTACAGGTTTGTAATAATAAACTATGTACACGTAATAAAATTAACTTGTTGCTGTTAAATAGCTTAAAAATCTCTATTTGTTTAAATAATGACGCTGATTTCGAGACGACAAAACACACAAAACTATGAAATCCCCCCATTTCTTATAATCACCATCAATAAAAAAAAATCAAATTACATAAGAATGTAACATAATGACTTAAAAATCGACTGTTTTCGGCTTGATTATTGCGTGGATGTTATTTTTGTTCTTCATGGCAATTTCCACCAAAAACGTTTTCATTGTTTTTATTGAGGGTACCTCCTCCTCCTCCTTCCATTCTGACCGATGGTACCGGGATCCCGAGCCGGGAGAGCCTACATTAAGCGGCCCGAAAAAGTCCGAAAATCAGTCGGCCCAAAAAGCCACTTTTCTCACAGAGAGTACCAATTGGGTTTGTATGGACCTGTATCGTACTACTATCGTTTTATTAGTACGCATTGGACTAAAGGGTTTTATTTATTTTTTATTTCCTTATTGCTCAAGAATTAACAACGTTTCGTATAAAAATATTTCATTCAAACTTCATTTTTTTCTCTAAATTATGAAAAAAAAGTTTAACACCTCCTTCATTAGTTTTCTATGTAATTTTCAATTGTTATACGTCATTTAGGATGTTTAAAAAAGTCAAAGTTCATCTGCGATCGAATTTAAATGTTTACAGTTCACTCTAAGCTACAAACCATTACATTCTTTTGCGGATTGTTTCAGGAGTGATGCAGGCCACTTTATGCAGCGGCTCGAAAATGGAAAAAAGATACAGTCCCAATTTCAGAGAAGAAAGTTCGAAAAATTTGAAAAACGAACGAAAGAGAAAACGAGAGGATGTATTTAAGTATGTGATTTTTTATGTTTCACCTTTCTGTTTTTTCACTTTCTATTTAATCATTTTTTTCAAAAACAAAATCTTTTATATTTTTTTGTTTCTGAGAGAAATTGCCTTGGGTTACGTTTTTCATCAAGAAAAAAACACACAGCGTGACCACATGTAAATACTATATTGTACATTCTTCATGTTAATGCCAGTGTTGCCAAATATAAATTCAATAAATTTTACAATTTTCCAGAATAAGAATTCATCACACAGGAAATCCAAGAGACGTAATTAAGAGCATCTCGCAGTCGAATAATTCCAACAAACAATATTTTATTATGCTGGAAAATATCACGTCGCATTATGATCACCCCTGTATATTAGACTTAAAAATGGGCACGAGACAGCACGGGGACGATGCAAGTGCGGAAAAACGTACAAAACAGATGGCCAAATGTGCGGCCAGTACGTCAGCCAGTCTTGGGGTCAGGTGAGTTTTCCAAAGGAAATCCCTTTTTTTTTGTTTACGTTTAAAATTTTTCCAGGCTGTGTGGCATGCAAGTATATCAAGTAGGAAAGGACATGTATTTTAAAAAGGACAAATATTGGGGACGGCAACTGAACGCGGATGGATTAAAAAATGCCCTTTGTACGTTTTTTAATAATGGTTCTGGGTTAAGAGTGTTCGTTATCAAGAAGGTTTTGGCTAAATTGGAACAATTAAGGAGTATTATTGAGAAACAGAGTTGTTATAGATTTTATTCATGGTGGGTAATAGTGTGGTTCATGTATTGTTCAAAATTCTTTATGTTTAAGTTGTTTGAGTTACGAGAAGTCTGTATTATATGTATTTGGTGTTGAAACCTATTTTCCAAAACTTCACATACAATATTTTGTATTATTCTTTATTTAATACGGGTACTTATCATACAGCCCTCGTATAAGAAATTTTCTCCATTTACGTTAATACTATCCAGATAGCATGAAATTGTCGTAGTACCGTTCCAAGTGAAATTATTCTGACGAGTGTTGTATGAACATCCGAAAATTAATTTCATTACGGATAATAAACTTTTAAGAAACAATAAATGTACTAAAAACGTACGTTGATTTGTACTGTTTGGATTAACGCCAAGGTATACCGAAATTGTACTCATGAGATGTCTATTGGAAGTTCTAACTTCTCCTGATGTTTTGGAGATATTTTTCAGACAATGCTTCCTTTAAATCAATACCTAAGCTACTTAGAGGGTATCCTATTAACGACAACAAATGCTAATTGGATTAATAAATTACAACAGTCATTCAATTAAATTATTTCGAAAAATTGCAGCTCTCTACTTGTCGTGTACGAAGGTACCACGTCAAGTCCGACCGTAGTACCCGTACCAGAAACAAAAATATTGGATCCAGTATTCAGCCAACACTTACAAAAATCTATTCAAAGTCGTAAATCCCATGTAAAGTGTTCAACACCCTCTTTTTACGATGCAGACACAAGCAATTCGTCCAACGAGTTTAATTCGAGTTTCAATTCGGATTTGAATAGTAGTGCGTTAAGTAATTCATCGAGAGACTGCAGTTCGAACGATTTCATACACGCCTCAGACCTCAATGGGTTCAGTTCAAATGACGAGGTCACGCAAGATCGTTTACATCAAGGATTTGGTGAAGCGGCTGCTAGAGGCTCACGATGTGTTAAGACTTCCAGTTTTATACCTATTAATGAGGAAACTGTGTTTCTAGGTACAGAATAATACTATTCTCAAACGTTCCAGAATACTGTATGAATAATTTTAATCATGTTTCCAGATTCTCAGCCTATTCCAAATTTAGCAAATACCAGTCCTAGATCCGTCGACAGTTGGATGGCGATTTCAAATAGTTCTAGTGACGAATGTTCGCATTCACATTCGAGTTCGACTGATGAGAGTTCTTCTGATAGCGAATCGATATCACCACAAAAATTAAAAAGGAGTTGTTCGTTGCCACTCTCACATTTAGATCTCGATGATAGTACGGAAGATGAGGAACTGATACCTCAATTGGCAAGTCGAGGCAAAATTTCCAAAAGGTACATTTTCTGCCCGCACATGAAGACAACTAGTTGACATCTTTTTAACGTTATTATATGCAACCTGTATTGTTACCTTGTTTTTTTTTAACGTTTGAAAATGATTAATTTGTGACCGCAAAGTAAACTCCGTCCAAAAACAAATACAATAGATGTTTTCAAGGATGTCTATCTTTTCTTTACAAAACACGTTGCAAGAAGTAATTATACAGGGTGATTCGACTAAGTAATTGCTTTTACAAACTTCACAAGAATTCACCTTAGTGAATTTTAACATTCAAAATTTATTTAAGAAAAAAGCCCGAGATATTAGTGTTACTGAACACATTACTCTGGAAGTGACATTTGGAATGAAACAAATGTTTCTGAAAATGATGAGATTTGAAACCGTTCAATCGTTATTTCTACTTCACCTTGAGTGAAGTAGAATTGTGCCGCCACTGCAATCCTGGCATATGGTTGACTGGATTCTGTTAAAATATCTGAAGGGTAATCTCAAGCATTTCGTTTCAATTCGTGCGAAAAGCATTCTTACTGACTTAAAATTCTATAATTTATGACATTAAAAAGACGTCAATTTAACATTGAAGTGATCTATATTTTTCTTTATTGCATTATACGAGGCAGAATCAAATGAAAATTTCAAAAATAGACCGAAGGACGTACGATATCGTACAAGTTAACACAGAAATATGACTTAAGGTGTAAAAGGCAATACACAGTAAAAATTCACGGGAATATTACACTATGTGGGAACAGCGTTCTGTGATTTCTTTCTTATGCAGCAAAAATTGAATCTCATAGTAATTTGTTGTAAAATCAAGCTTTTTTGAGATGCAAAACAGGTACATATTTACAGCTCTTGAAGCCTTCATATTTGTTCAATTGGTCCTTGATTAAACGATTACCATGTGTTTGGATCCTTGAAGAAGGTATTAAGTGGCACATAATATGTAATTCAGGTCCTAGATATGAATAATTTTAATATTTTTTGTTGAGAATTCAAATAGCAGTCTCAAAGCGTTTAAAAAGATGTGTAGAATACTTGTTTTTGGCATTGCTTTAGTTAATTTCATTTTTAAGGGTTTTCATTTGATTCTACTTTGTACATAAAAAGAAATTGTTTAATCGCTATTACTGTTATAGGATGTGCGTGAGCGATAAGGTTGATCAACGTTCACATAATGTATTCAATCCAGATCCGAAAGTAGATGTTCGAATAATCGATTTTGCTCATACATCGTTTAAAACTAAATACGATTTTAGCGGTGTAAAAAGTAATAAAATACACGAGGGGCCTGATGGTGGATTTTTGACTGGTCTAGATAGTTTAAGTAGAATTTTATCACAAATTTTATCAGAAAATCAATAAAATATAGATAGAATGTTAGACATTAAAGAATTTATTGGTTTCCTTATAGTCCAACTGAAAAAAACAACATTGTTCCTTCGTATTATATGAAATCTGATTAAAAATAAATGTCTACATTCCAAATGATGACAGTAAAATGGTTTACTATGTCTTAAAAAAAGGTATTCATTCATATTCAATTTGAACTTAAAAAGGCAGTATTCGTTTATGGTAATGGATAAAAGGATGATACTCTTTATATTCGTTTTCCAAAATGTTTATGGTTTATTTTGGTCTGTGATTTTTGTCTTTTTTTTACCTGTTTAGTTTTAAAATTATCAAAATGTATATTATTAGTTTTAGTTTAAGTGTTTTGTACATTAAAAATTTATACGTATTTCTAGACATTCCCAAAGTTTGATACATTAAAAGTTAATATTCGTTTGCCTTTTTAGGTACCTATCAAAATTAACTTTTTTGTTCATTTTTTTTAAAACGCATTTATGTCTTCCTTTTAACATTCATTTGTGTGCTCTTTCCTTTCTTTTTTCGTAACACATTAACCTTACCATTTTTAGGTTTCAATATAGTTCATTTTTTGTATATTACTATTACATCATTTCTGAATAAATCTATCTTAGACCTATTATTTTTTGGCTGTGTTCGTTACACATGTACAAAGTGATCCATCCATCATTGGCATGTACTTCAATACATGACGTTCATATCAATGATGATTGGCGACCTAACTTTCAAAAAGTGAACTAGGTATGCATAACCGAACCAATTGCCAAATTTTTCCACGTAATGTTTAGAAATATGATTAAAGTGTTCGAATAAAACTATCCGTTGAAAATAAAGCAAATAATATTCAAATCAATTGTTTTATTTAAGAGTTATAGGGCTCGTTGCCGGATATCCAGGATGTGTAGATACATTTTTGGTATACTTAAAAAGGTTTGCATTTAAAAAATTCAATTAAAGAAGGTTTATTGAAAACTAAGTCCAAAAATGCTTTCTAAGCTCAAGCAAACACAAAAGTATCATGATATAGCAATGGCATAACCATCTTCAGGCAAAAAACACGGAAAGCCACCACATCATTTCAGTGGACACTAACACATTTTATTTGTCCTCTTCTAGGTCTGTTCTAACAGATATCGGCAACCAGTCAGTACCATAATAATTAGCCAAAACCAGTTTGCAAATTATTACATGATCATTTTAATGAAATTTAATTGGATCTGACTGGTTAGATTTTTATTGGAATATTCTATTGAAACTGAAACCAATTGCCATATATCAGATGCTACTTTGGTATATTCGATCTAAGAGCATTTTAAAGATTGAGGAAGAGGTTTCTATTAATTTCCCTGAAACTGCTGGAGATATAGATTTCAGTTAATATTTACATATGTATATGAATCTTTTTTCATGCTTTTATAAGTAGAATTAGATTCTCAGGCAACGTCGTAACATGAAAAACTACCCTGTACATAACCCTAATTAAAAATTTGAATAAAAATAGTCATAAAACCTATAGCAAAATAAAAGAGTCTTTAAACATACGGCTTTGGCCGCAAACTTAATCACTGTTCGTAGCAAAATTCTTTAAGTTGGAGCAGTAGCAGGCGGTGTTGTAGGTGGTGTGTTTATAGCTCTACTTCCACTTGGCTTGGGAGGCGAAGACATTAAAGGAGTTTGAGTTTGGGCTGCGTTTGCCAACTCTCTTTGCATCGCTATTCTTCTAGCGATACGTTCAGCTCTCTCCTCTCTCAATGTTTTGAAAAAGCTATAAAATGCGTAAAGCCCCAAAGCCTACAAGAGTAAAAAGTAGCATAAGTGAGAAGGATAACATTAAAATACATAGACAATTATTGTTGTAAACAAACCTGAAATACTGTACAAAGGAATCCGATTATGGCGCCATCTATTAGAATTCGTTTAACATATCTTATCAAGGGCAATTTACATCCGTCTGAATAAACCAAGGGACTGGGGGAATCCTCGGAATTGAGAAAACAGGAACCTGGATAGGAGCCTGTTTTATTATAATCCTGAACGCCATGAACTCCACAGCAATGTAACTAAAAATTTTCCATATTAAAAAGTTGCGCCAATTAAAAGCCACACCCTTTTAAAAGTTTTAATATTGCCAAGCGTATTTAATTAAGATAGAAATTCGCACGTAAATTTGTTATTATAGGCTACGTGAGAAAAGTTCCCCATACAATGCTATTTCCTCTGTTCAAACGGCGTCTTATCATGTTGCCTGACCTAAGCCAAATGTCACTCACCTGGCTTTGTAATTTATTCCAGTCTTTTCTATAATAACTCAGATTGATTAGCTCATCGAATGATGACATCATCAAATCGATTGACCCAACCTCGACCTCATCCCATAGGATAATCGACCAAACTCCAACAGTAAATTCACAGACGAGTAATATAATAGTAAAAATCATAAACTGAAAAAGAAATTGTATTGAAAGTAAACGTAGAAATTACAAAAAAATAAAAGACGGGCATTTGATTTGAAAATTCCAGTAACTTTAACAAAATTGATTTAATAATGCCTTTCCATTGCCTTTAAAGTCTGGTCTACACGTAATGTTTTGTCGTGAGTTTCGCGTGATTATGAAAGATTTGTCAAAAAAGACTTTACGTCT
The DNA here is from genome assembly GCA_013372445.1 of Hypothenemus hampei. Taxonomy (NCBI): domain Eukaryota; kingdom Metazoa; phylum Arthropoda; class Insecta; order Coleoptera; family Curculionidae; genus Hypothenemus; species Hypothenemus hampei. The sequence continues at coordinate 38,295 of JABRWK010000235.1, read as the reverse complement.
AGATTGCGAGTTCGGCAATTATAGTCACTAACCATTCTTTTTCCATCACAATTTTGGAACGATTTAGCTTAACATTGAGCTAAAACTTCAACAATGTAGCCATATGAGATGAAAAAATGATCAGTATTATTGCATTATGCAAGATTGACGACAAAACATTACGTGTAGACCAGGCTTAATGGAAATTCAATCAATAAAATCAACACTATAACCATTAAAAGTTCAACGGTTGGAATAAAATTTAATTGAAAAGGATTATTTAAGGGAAATTGGTAGTTATTAACTTTTTTTTAAGTTGGCGAACTTGTCAAGCGCAAAGTTAGGTCGCTAGAACCGATTAAAGCAACGCAATTATTTAATTAGGGAAATAAAATATTTTGCCTGTATGATATGAGAGCAGTTTACTTGCCAAAAAAATATGAAAATTGTGTTCTCTTGTTGGCCCTTTATATGCAAGCCAGGTCACTAGTAAATGTCCAATTCCTAATAAAAATATCACAAAAAATGGTCCGACACTGCCAGATGGAATAAACGTATAGTGATAGAACAATTTGAATAACAAATACGATGAGGTACCTATGAGGATTAGGCCTGATATCTAGAAAAATATATGGACTTTTTAAAATTTTATTTACTAAACCAATAGAAAACTTACAAATAACAATCCTGAATAAAACAAACAAATCACTTCTTTCACTTTTTAGAGAGGCCATTTTCAGTACTCGAACGGTGATTGTGCTACATTTAGCGAGAATGGGAAGCTATTTCTAGAATACATTTTAAACTTCACATGCCTCATCCGAACAGAACACAAGAGATTGAACAGACTTTAGCGAGTTCATTCATAATTTTTCACTTAAAAATTTCATGATTTCTTTATCGATATATTGTTTATTTTTACAGAGGCTTTTATACATAAACTGATGTAAAGCAACCATCTAAAAATAAATGTACGGTATAGTGTAATGTGTATAGTCGCCTCATTTCGACCATGGTCATAGTGACGATGGGTCATGATCGCAGGGACGGACATTATTACCTGTACTAAATTATGAAAAAAAAAATCATTTCAACAAACGAAGCCTTATAATTACATATATTTCTTTGAGTTTCTCACGTTTAATTGCTTTTTTAAAAATTAACAACCAAAAACAAACATTATTTATTTCTCCTTATTCCTCATATTTTACATCAATTTACCTCATTGAAAAAATATAAATATATATAGTGTGATATATTTATATACATAATTTTTTAAAAAATATTATAATTTTCTTTCAATCCGTCTCTGCAAACTAGTTTTCTCTTGTACATTTCATGTTCCTACATAGTAGGCAACTCTTTATACACAAATGTAAAATCATGATATAACATATCGCCATATATGTTTTATTGAAATTTATTAAAACTTTTAGTGCAGGAATAATGAATAAAATCGTATTTTATCATAATAATAAATTCGTACACGTGTCTTTATAGAAATAGAATGAGAAATTTTTTTTAAGACAATTACTATACAGAAGAAAAAAATCCATCTCAAATTGACCAATCAGCAATAGGTATTTTTGACACTTAACCTAACACACAACATAACCTTAGTTTTCTATAAACAATAAGAATTTTTTAATAATATTATATGTAAACATTCCTTAGTAATGTATACTTTATTACATGGATTCTACAAATATATTGTTCAGAAAGATGAATACTGTGTGTTAATTTTAGGATTAGATAATGCAGGGAAAACGGTAAGTACATATATAGGTTAAACATACTGTGCAACACTTACAGGACGTTGTGTTTATTTAAATTTAATTTTATTTAGAGTTATCACAATTGTAGACTTACTTGGAAGCGGCCAAAACGAAACTTACAAAAAATTACAAAGCAATTAATCCTGCCAAAATTACAACAACTGTTGGATTAAATATAGGAAAAATTGAGGTGAATGGGGTCCAATTGAATTTTTGGGACTTGGGCGGACAAAGTGAACTTCAGTCTTTGTGGGATAAAGTAACGAATACATTATTTAACAAAAAATTATAATTAACTTAAAATTTTCTTTCAGTACTACAATGAATGTCATGCTATTATTTACATTGTAGACTCTTCGGATAGAGAACGTATTAATGATTCTAAAGAGGTCTTTGGTAAGTATGACATGCTTTAATATGTTTCCAGACATTAATAGACACGTTGTAAAAAGATAAAATGATTGCAAATGAAAATCTACAAGGTGTTCCACTATTAGTCTTGGCAAATAAACAGGATCTTCCAGAATGTATGGGTGTCCGTGAAGTTAAACCCATTTTTAATAAAAATGCACATTTAGTGGGAAAAAGAGATTGTATGGTGATGCCCGTATCAGCTTTGACAGGGTAAATTACCTTCTGCATGCCATCCTTCCAATTATTAATTTGTTATTTATTTTATTTTAGAGAAGGAGTAGATGAAGGTATCAGATGGTTAGTTGATTGTATTAAAAGAAATGTATTTATAAGACCTCCAAGAAATAATGATGATTCTTAATAAAAATTGTTGAAACTGGATTTTTCTACTGTAAATGTTTCAAAATTATAACCTATATAAAAGCAACAATAAAGCAATCACAATTGAGAAGATAACACTAAATAGCGCCGCACCATTCCCACCTTAATGCAAATACACCTGTTAAAAATAAAATTGATAAGGCACGAATTGCTTATCTTTCCAAACGACGAGTCATATTTCCCCATAATCAAAAATCCAACCATAAGCGAATCATGTCTTTGGATTGCGTGGCATTTTAGTGCTACATGTATTTTTTACCGTAAAAATGTATCCATATTATGAATCAGATTGGAGTGTTTTACCACCTGAGGCCAACAGAAGGTAAATGAAGTTTATAGTGAGTGATATTCTTTTTCTATGTGACTCTGTAGCATTTGTTATGTGTATTTACTTATCTATAGTATTTATTTAAAATGTTACTGGCAAATAATAGTCACGGAGTAAATAATTAACTATTTACTGCGGTTAAATAAAAAGTTGGCACCGTAGTTTTCTCAAGGTCTTAGCTTTTTTTTATATTTGAAAAATGCATAATTATTTTACGTCGTTAAATGTTATTGTTAAATTTTAAATTCCAGGAAGTTAATGCTTTTTAATTTCACCAAATTATCGGCTAAATAATAAACATTGGCAACATCGTCAGCACTGCTAAATATTACATTAAGAAATTAGTTAAGACATACGTCTTCAGATTAAATTAATTCTTCACGGCAATATTTAGCGTTTATTATATTTAACATTAACTTTGAACAAGAATTAAGTAGATATTTATCAAATTCATGTACACATCTAATAGAAACTATTATTTTCTGAAAAAAATCAACAGTTTTTAATTTTGTGACGCAAGTCGTAGTTTAAAACAAATTTTGGTGTCACATTGAAGGAATAAATGTCATTCATCAACGAGTTGTCATTGTCAACGTCACGAACGGCCAGCCATATTGCATATTTTCAGCAAATTTTCTGGGCAGGTCCACGATTTTATTAAAAATTTCACTATTTGCCTAATGGTATAGTGCGGATAATGGTCCGGTCCCTTTCACTTAAATTCGACTTCATTCTAATCAGTTACATAGGGTGATACGGTCTTGAATTACCATTTATATTATCATTTCACATGTCTTCTGCCGACCTGTACACAGTGCAAAATACAGGTGAATTTGTGAGTTTTGTGTGATTTTCTTTTTCGAACTTTTTGAATTAAACGCGTGAACGAACCTTTCAGTTCGGCTTTGTATGAACTATATGTGTTGTTCATAACCCTATTGATAATTCTTCATTTAACAGTTTGACAATGAATGCATCAGAGCATGGGTAACAAATTGAAAACATCTATTTTAATATAGTTATAGGTCAAAACTAACACCACGCTTACTTTTAGATTTAACCCGGCTTTTAACATGGCCACAATCAAACAGGTTGTTAATGAGGCTATTGAACGAGGTAAGTAATCATCTTTCAGATCCTTTACCATCTGTTTCGGATCTAAAATTCATTTTGGGAAATATTTCAGTCCGAATGCCCACACCGATGCGACTTCGGGACTTAATAAGACAAATACGAGCTGCTAGGACTGCTGCCGAAGAACGAAGTGTTGTTAATAAAGAATGTGCTTATATTAGAAGCACATTTCGAGAAGAAGACTCTGTATGGAGGTAAAGCAATTGAAGTATAATCAGGGGAATTAATTTTTATCGTATTATTGGTCAAAGTAGATAGACGTTAAAATTAATTTATTCGAGATGGTTAGGTGGGTTGACCTTGATTAGTTATTATGGGAAAACAACATTCGATTGGGAAGTAATTGGAACTCTAATATTGTAAGCTATGACATTAAAAATTTCAAATTATCCAGTTTAAAATGAAACATACCGGGAGCTGAACTGTACAACTGAACTGATTTACTCTTCACATTACACCACTTCGACTGTTAATAGAAAATGCATAAAAATAAACGTTCGGTGTCATTTTCAGTTGTAATCCTGTCAATAATATCTCTCTGATTGTTCTCACAGAGCTCTAAAAATTACTGCTTAGAATCAATCAACCGCGATATCGTCTCTAATCAGACGTACGGCTTCGGGTTAACCCATAGCGCATTGACCTTTTATACTTCAAAATAATGATTAAGAAATCTGTAGATAATTGTTTTTCAGATCTTCAGGTTGATTCGATCATTTGTGATAAGGACAGATCTAAAATTCTTCATTATTTTATGAAAACACGATTTTTTAATTCATTTTTTTTTATAAACATATGTATAACTTAAGCTTAATTTCAGTCATACCATTCGATCCGGCAGATAATTATACCCCGAAATCATGCTTATAGTTTTACAATTTAATATCATTTTCATCTCTAAATCATTAGTTAACATCAGGAAATTTTAATTTGCATTAATACACGGTGTGAAAATACTGGAATGAAGTGTATGAGTTGAGAATTAAGGTCATTTTATCCTCCAAAGATTCCTTACCTTGTTTATATAGGCATGTCTAGCTATAAATCATAGATTTGCCAGGGCAGGCATCGCCATAACTCTTACTGCTTTTGGCTTGAAATATCCTCAAAATTATGCTCATTAAGCTTTGTTTCTAAAGTATGTGCGTCAAAGAAAATGTAATTATATAAATAAATCATTATTAAATTTAATTTAGAAATATATTTTTTAGATGTCGAAATATTGCGAAACTCCTCTACATCCACATGTTGGGCTATCCAGCCCATTTCGGGCAATTGGAATGTCTAAAACTGATTGCCAGTCCGCGCTTTACGGACAAACGTATTGGGTATTTAGGAGCAATGTTGCTTTTAGATGAAAGACAAGATGTACATCTACTTATTACTAATTGTTTAAAAAAGTAAGGAAGAAACATAATAGAAGAATATTGAATTCCTTTTAAGACACTATTTTTTTGTAGCGATCTAAATTCTACAACACAATTTGTAGTTGGGTTGGCACTATGCACTTTAGGAGCCATAGCTTCACCAGAAATGGCCAGGGACTTGGCAGGTGAAGTTGAACGATTAATGAAATCCCCCAATGCGTATATTAGGAAAAAGGCTGCCTTGTGTTCTTACAGAATTATAAAAAGGTACTTTTGTGCGATTGACTTTTTAAGAAGTCTATGGTGTAATTAAATGAACCTTTAGGGTACCCGAACTAATGGAAATATTTCTACCCGCCACCAGAAGTATGCTGTCCGAAAAGAACCATGGCGTTCTTATTACGGGCGTCATTCTCATTACAGAAATGTGCGAGAATAGTCCTGATACGTTAACTCATTTTAAAAAGGTATGCAAAGTGATTATTATATATTTTTTTAATTTCGCTAAGTAATGACATCAGCAGGCGAAATTTTGCCATATTGTCGAGTTTGACATTTTGTAATAAAATTTCAACAAATTTTGTTACCAAATAACACACGTCTGTTACAGCTACCCACAATGTGACTTGATATTGAAAAACTAAATTTCAAGGCACTTTCAACTTTCTAAAATCAAGTAATATAAGTTTAATAGGAGAATAGCTTTGATAAATTTCACCCTACGTTTACCATAACGTGTCTTATCAAAATAAGATTTAAATTTTCTTGAATTTACAACTGTTTGGATGCAATAAGACTTAAAATACCTATTGCAATAAATAGAAGAAGGAGTCTGTTATTTGTTTTGTTAAAAAATTTGATTAAAGATCCAACTACTGCTTGAGAACAGCATGACAAAGCTTTAGGCATTATAGTAATAGCGTGTAATAAACTGGACTTTGATTAGTTCTGAAAAAAACTTTTTGTAAGAGTTAGGATGACTTGATATGAAAAAAACTTGAAAAACCTCGAATTCATTTTCTGCCAATCGCAGAGCAATAAGATCGAGATGTTTATACAAGTGTTCATCTACTGTTACATACACATGTCAAAATTACGTAATTTCTTAGTTGAAATAAAACATCATCAGTCAAATCCGCCATAACTTTGGATGTACGTCATAGCGCCGATGAAATGTTTTTGACATTGAATCGGGCAATACCATTAAAATTTGACGACACAAGAATGGATGACGTACACCCAAAGTTATAACAGATTTGACTGTACATATCAAAATTTCAGTTTATACATATAGAGTTAATTATTCAATTAAAATGAAATTTTGAAACATTCCAAAGTAGTCTTTTCCTAGGTTCATTTATAAAACTAAACAATCTTTTTCTGCTCAATTGAGATATAATGTTATAAATATTATGTTAATGATTTGAAAACTTAAAAAGGCAACTTTTTTTTGTAAAATTAGAGTACTTTGAAAGAAGATTTTCCAACGAACTGTTATCAATTCAAATTCTTTGTTTTCATAATCAGATCGTTCCAAACCTGGTTAGGATATTGAAGAACTTGATTCTCGCCGGATACTCTCCAGAGCATGACGTTTCTGGCATTAGCGATCCATTCCTGCAGGTAATTATTATTGATTTTTTGAAGACAATAAACGAGAAATTTATATTTAAATTTAGGTAAAAATTTTGAAGTTACTTCGAATACTGGGGGTGAATGATGCAGATACTTCTGAAGCAATGAATGATATATTGGCTCAAGTTGCGACGAATACGGAAACAAGTAAAAACGTTGGAAATACAATTTTGTATGAAACGGTTCTTTCAATAATGGATATTAAATCTGATGGTGGATTAAGGGTAAGAAGCAAGGCATTCATAAAATAAACTTTAGAACAAAATATTTTGTTTGAAAAAGAGATTTTTACAAAAATATGTCTACTTATAGGCATTTTGTTTATTAATATTTTAAAAATCCATTAAAAAGAACACATTCCAAGACTCATTTTTTTATACTAGGTATTGGCTGTAAATATTCTAGGACGTTTCCTGTTAAATAACGACAAAAATATTAGATATGTGGCACTAAATACGTTGCTAAGAACCGTTCACGTGGACACTTCAGCAGTTCAAAGACACAGATCAACAATATTAGAATGCTTAAAAGGTTGTAAAAGCACGAAACTTTTCAATTTCAATAAATACTTATATGTTATTTCAAAAAAAAACTTTAGATCCTGATGTTTCAATTCGACGAAGAGCAATGGAACTCTCTTTTGCGTTGGTGAATTCTCAAAATATTCGAACTATGATTAAAGAATTGTTGACGTTCTTGGAAAAGTCCGATCCGGAATTTAAGGCTCCTTGTTCAAGTAACATTGTCCTTGCAGCTGAAAGATTCGCCCCAAATAAACGATGGCATTTAGACACGTTGTTAAGCGTTCTTATTGCGGTGAGTGCTAAAAAACAATTTTTATTTTTTCTATTATAAAACTAATGTTAGGCCGGTAATTATGTGCGAGATGATGTAATTTCCTCAACAATACAATTGATATCGGAAAGCACCACTCATCAATCATATATGACGCTACAACTTTACAAGGCTTTATCGGAAGATTTACAAGATAAGCAACCATTGACACAAGTGGCCGTGTGGGCAATAGGTATAATATTTTAGATTTTATTTGGACATTTAATTGTCATTTACCCTTCAGGTGAATATGGAGATTTACTTTTGGATGCGCAACCAGATGAAGAGCATGGAATTGCACATCCTCCTACTGAAGAACAAGTTATTCAAATTTATCGAAGGTAAATATGAAATTTAAGAAGCCCAACTAGTTAAATTATCTATTCTATTTGTCAGGTTACTTCACAGTCCTCAAAATTCACATACCACCAGGCAGTATGCTCTTATGTCTTTGACAAAATTAAGTACAAGATTCACTTTAACCACCGAGTAAGTCATTTGACTTATTTTATGAAAAAAATGGAAAAGAAAATGAACTCAATTGTTTTCAGACAAATTCAAGAAGTTATAAAGACATTCCGCACGAGTTTACAAATTGAACTTCAGCAACGGGGCGTAGAATTTTCCGCACTGTTTGGAAAATATAGTCATCTAAGGCCAGCATTATTAGAAAGGTATACTAAGACAATTGATTTTTTCACTTTTAGTTCGCAATGAAATAAACATAATAAATACGTAAAATCTAAAGACATTAATGATTTTAAGCAGAATTGGTATAATAAAGTGGAATTCACAGTTCTTAAATAGATTCTGAGCTGATCAATTTATTTTAATTTTAGGCCCTTTCTTTAGAATTTTTCTTTTTTAGGATGCCTCCAATGGAATTAGTTAGGCAAACCGATGAAAATGTACATACAAACGGTGAAATAGACAGTTTAGACGTTTCAGAAGAAAGTAGTCCTCAACACGCACCCGTGGAATCAGTAAGGGTTAAATATGAATTATATTTGAACTATTATCTAATATTAATTTGAATAGAACGCTTTGTTGGATCTACTGGGAGGTGGTGATGATATGGATGTGATAAAGCCGGCAAGGGCGCCGCCTCCAGTCTCGAATTCCAACAATCAAGATCTATTAGATCTACTTGGATTGGGTCCTTTACATGATACCGCGCCTACATCTACGGACGCTAACAATATGGGTCTGATTTTAGAGAATAACGCCAATATTTTACCTGTGATGAATAATCAAAATTCAAATTTTCTTACAGGTACGTTGTTTCAAGTCACTTTACGTTACATACTCTAATAGATGATTGTTTTTTTAGATGATTTGTTTAATGCAGCTCCAACGGATACGATTGGTACTACAAGTCGAATTCCACCTATGATTGTGTTTGAAAATGATGGCCTTAAAATTACATTTACATTTGAAGCACCCACAGAGAAAAATACCGCTTCAATTAAGGTGACTGCTACCAATGAAGCGTTATCTACATTTACGGATTTTCTATTTCAAGCGGCAGTTCCTAAAGTAAGCTATTTGAGACACTTATTAAGAATTTGAATAAATATAGATTTGATGATTCTATTCTAATATGAACAATCTTTTAAACACTGCAAAATAAGTTTTCTTCAAACTCTCATGAGTTCCAGTATTACTCTGATTTTATACAAATCATCAAATGAATAAAAAAATCAGGAAAAGAAACAAGTTGAGAATATTAACTGAATATTGTAAGATTTCCCTTGTTTTAGTATGGCTGCAATGTTTTAATCGTATTAACAGTTGCTAACATTAGTAAAGAACAAGTGATTTCGGTCATGTACGTGTATTTATGTAGATAAGCTGCTTTATGTAGCGATAAAAATGAAACTCCAGTCCTGTGTGAACGTGACTGCCAAGATTTAAATCTTTACGACCAATCCATTTATTTAGAAAATCATTAGATAAACCCTCTGTACATTTATTATTTAAAAAATGCTCATATATAATATTTGATCACAATTTATTGGTTCTAGACATTCCAAATTCAGATGTTCTCTCCATCTGGCACCACTCTCGCCCCAAATGGAGTTGTGACTCAATCACTCAAAGTATCCAATCCTGGACAAGTAAGTATTTATGTCGTTCCTTTTTTTAATTGGAATTTTATGATTTCGAATATTCTCTAGAATGTTTTACGAATGAGAATAAGAATTTCCTACAACGTGGATGGTAATCCAGTTCTGGAACAGATAGAAGTAAACAATTTTCCCGCGGAACTCTGGGAATGACTGACTCTTGACTATTGATCGATTTTCGCTTTTGTTGTTGTATAGATTGATTTTGTGTTTTAGAAGATAAAAATGGGAGAATCTGACCTTTACTACTATACAAAGAGAGATTGTTACGTTGTCTAGATTGCATATTTAGCATTGTTACGGGGCCTTCAAATACGCATGAACACATGCTGCGTTACTATTTATTGAGTCTCTTTACTAATGTTACATTATGTCATTTCAATATTTCGCATTTGCAATCTAATTATTTCTATAATGTTTATATGAAAAATTCAAATGTACAGGGTTACACTAAGGCGTAAACGGACGATAACCTAATAAACTATTAATCAAAGAGAAAAAAGTGTAAAGACAATATTTACTTTATTTCTTCAACCCTAGAATCTAGAAATATTTTCATTTATACAGGGTATACGATAGAGCTGGTATGAGATGCATATTTTGTTATTTTTAAATGGAATATCCTATCTATATATACATATATATATGTAATGTTACTTTGAGCTGTTGTCTGTTTATCTTAGTGGGAAACCCTGTATGGCAAGAAAATTATTTCTTCAATTTCCTAGTGGTTTGGAAAAAAAATGTAAATATTTTTATGGTATTTGTATTGTACTTAATTAGTATATTTTTTTATAAATTAACTTCACTATGTCATACATATTACTATAATTTTGAACGTGTTTAGTTTGAAAATTTGTTACGATTGTTATAACTATCCTATTTTTTACACTTGCAATAACCTGGTTAAAGGACTGAAGTCGAAATGTAATAATAGGTTTTATTAGAAATATGTATATATGTATGTAATACAATTCCATCTTCAATTTTGAAATATTCATTGGTAAGATTCTTAAAAGACCAAAACTCACATTAGAAAAAGTACCATATTGTCTGATTTTAATTTTGGAACTCGTCAAGTTCCATTTCACAATGTTTTGAAAGTGTTGAATCTATAATTCATTATTGCACTTTTATTTCTTCTTTTAAGTTTTAATTAACTTGCTTTAATACTGTAAATTGTTATTTGCGTCCATAAAATAGTTAATATAAATAATAATAAATATTCGTTTTGAATGAAAATTTGTTTTTTCCTATTAGTGAAGCTTGGAGCAAGGTCAAGCTAAAAATCTGTAATTAAGCAATATTAAAAAATAGATAGGAGGTCTTACCGCCCTATATTTCCAATAGTAATTAGTCTAGGGATTAACATATTACATGGAAATTATAGAAGCTGCACATTTCAACTGTACAGAATTTTCTGAACAACTATCTGGATGACTGTTAAAAACATTCCATAAAGAAGGGATTCCGAAGCTCGCCGTAATCTTCTAAAATTTTGGTTTAAATTTAAACATATCTGGTATAATGGATTACATACAAAAATGTTTTAAAATCATGTAATAGAATTATTTGGTAGTATGCTTATCGGCTCAAGTTTTTGCTCTTCTAGAAACATTATGGGGGTGATTCTAAATGTTCTCTTGATTGTCATGTTACCCTTCTCTAGAATTACATATAGATACTAAAATCAATATACCATATAAGGAATGTAATGGTAATATTTCAACAGCAAAACAGTTAATGTGTTAAAAATTAACGTCTAACCCTGTAATATCGAAAATCCAAAGCTTTACATATATATTATGTATGTAAAAGGTTTGCTTGCAGAAACCAACGTTTGACTAGGGGGGAGAACGTTTAATAGTTAAACTAAATCCATAATGTTCATGAAATTATTTTTCAGTAGCGGTCTCTGATGGTACCCGCACCGCACCATCGACACGGGTACCAAAATATATTTATTTTCGCAGATTAAACGATCATTTGTGGTCAACAGAAAAAAGTGTTTTTATTAGTTTTTTTTTGTTTAAAAATATCTTGCAACGACATATTTTCGAGGTTCGACTTTATTAAATGTGGTCCTTTAATATTGCGGTTTGTTGTTTCATTGGATGACTTTTAAATTGAACTTCTTGTTTGACTGAAAGAAAAATTTTATAATCAAAGGTGAGTAATTGTTGCTATTGAGATGCTTTATGTATTTGCAAAAAAAAACGATTTTCATAACATGACATATGAAGAATAGTGATACGAAAGTTACCACTTAAGTTATTATATTTTCACTTTTAGATCGGGACTTGGGGGGCCGACTAATTAGTATTTCGAAAAAGTGGGCCAACCATTTAACTCC
>JABRWK010000235.1:0-24382 GCA_013372445.1 Hypothenemus hampei | reverse complement strand
AAAAAAAAAAAAAAATGAATTATCATAAAATCTAAAAAAAAAACAATCGTAACTACTTAAGAGATTGATTGATAAGATAATTTCACATAAATAAGTATGAAAACTTCAATGATCTACCATTTACATATATACTTAGAAGAAATTTAATTTATGTTTGTTTGAAGATGTCTGGGAAAATATTTCAATTATTGACAAGGCGAAAAACTGATTCGAATGAAGGAAAATCGGAAATGGCCCGTTGTTTGGGCCTCGTTGATTTAACAGCCCTTGGTGTTGGAGCCACTTTAGGTATGTAAAATTGACATAATATTTCTTAATGTTCTTCATCTATTTTACATAAATTTATTCTTTATAAACATATATTTAATTCGGATTTTTAATCATTTGTCGATGTTACTTTTTTTCGTAATTTTTTTCATTTTTGACACGTTTCTCTTAACGTAACGTTAAAATAAATATAGAAAAAATTACATTTTTAAAAATTAATATGTTTAGGTCTTGGTGTTTATGTTCTGGCCGGATCAGTGGCTAAAACTACGGCAGGTCCCGCAGTGTGTCTGTCATTTTTGGTAGCCGCAGTAGCTAGTGCTTTTGCAGGTGAGTTCAATTAGCAGTGTAAGTTTTTCTATGATGAAAAAAACTCGTTTCTATAATTTAGTAAATCTGATAATCTCAATGATAAAGAGATAATTCTGGGAAACAGTTATGTATTTTTATTCGATACAGATTGGTTGGATCCGATCAAATCTTTAATTTGATTTGAAAAAGTAAACTACGCAAAAATCAAAGTGGCACTAAGGATGGGGGTCTCGATTATATGACGTGATACGAAGTAGACTAAATTGAGACAAAGTTGCGCAATTGTAAAGTCAATAAGATATTGTTAAGATATATTTATAGATTGTCGCGATTTAAAATAACCCAAATTTTGAGTATAGTCAATACCGTTTATTTGGATCACCGTTTAGTTGGAACGAATTTCAAGAAACAAACTTTAGAAACAAATTATAAATTAAGTCTTGCAGGCATAGTGGTACATATTTTATTCCGCTGAGTTTCATCTAAATTTGCATATTGGGACATAGATTGTACCACTAAATTCAACAAAAATTGCTTTTAATAATATAGGTTCCGTGCCTGAAAGAGTTAAGGCACTTAATTGGGCCAAAATGTTCTCATTCCCGATGTGTTTTCATTAAGCAGAATTGAGAAGTTGGCCAGCAAAACTGGATATGTCCATCAATTACTTGCTGAAAATGATATTTTACCTAAATCTGTTAGAACTCTGTGGAGTACATAATGCAAAAAAATCTGTTTTTAACAAAAAAAATTTGTTACCTCTTGTAAATTATTGTTTAAAATACTTATGAGGAGCAAAATAAATGTTTCAACACGTTTGGCTTGAATTAACGAGTTGATGGGGCGCTGGTACCCGTTTTTTTCTACTTTTATAAAATTTACTGAAATGGACTTATTCACTTTTGATAGCCAACTTCTTCAATTGACTATATTCCTTATTACTTATGTCTACCTCATATCGAATGCCGATAAAAGTAGACATTTTAAATTGAAACATTTTTTTTTTCAAAGGATTCATATATGAAGACCACAGGGGAAAAGGGGGGAATGTCACTAATTATCAGAAACGAGAAAAATCGATTTTAAAACAATGACATTCCTTGTTTTTTCCCGGTGTTTGTTATTTTAGACATGGATATTAGCGAATTGTGTCGTATTATATTCCTGGAGAAGTATTTATAATAAAATTTAGCAGTTTTTCTAATAAATGGTGCCCGTAACTCAATTTTTGATATTTTGTAACATTCCCCCTTTTTCCCCTGTGGTCTTCGTATGTTATTGAAAACTTAATAATATTGTAGACGTGAAAGTTACAGTAGTCAATTTTGATATTCGTTATGACTTAACTATATGCATTGGATTTTTAAATATAACTTTTTTTTATTAAGTGAGATGACGTATCGTATGATAAGGTTCAATTTCACGATTCCAAACACGAGAAAAACCGTTGTTTATTTGGAAAATATCTTTGAAACAACAGGTATTCTTTTGTTTAATCAATACATTTTTGAAAGTTCGATTAAAATTAAAAAAAAAAATTACATTTAATGTATATTTTTTTTCGACGAGAAGCGTAATAAATATTTAACATATCTCGTTTTTCGAGAAACGTGTAATAAATTGATTGAAAAATAAGGTACAACCGTTGTAATATATTTTCCCTTAGCTATATACATACAACTTATGTAGTTAAAAACTTTGCATTAAGCACTTTTAAGTGGTTAAATCGTCATCAATTTGTGAAAATCGTTAAATTGTCTGCTTTATTGATGTTTTAAAAACAATAAACCCAAAAAAAAACCTCGAAACATATTTATGAACAGTATTCTTCAATTGTTGAGCAGTATACTATATATTATACATATTATGTATAATGATAGTCGGGAATATTAATAGTGGATCACATAATAATTTTAGAAAATTGATTATTTATTAAATGTTTAAGAGAATTATAAAATTGCTGAAATTTGACCACTCTATATATTATGCGGAAAATTTAATATTTAAATCTAGTGACACGTCCTGTATATTTATGATTACACTATACTTATAAAACGATTTAGAACAATTTTATGATGCAATTAAGATACATTTGTATAAAAAGATTTTAGATAATACACTTGAATATTACATTGAAAATTTGCTTGCTGGATTTCCCAAATGTTTAATAGATTTGACAAAAAGGTATCAGACATTTTTCTTACTGACAGGCTTTCATGTTACTGTAGAACATATCGGATAACATTTATGTGATATTTGATAGTTCACATTCAAAGTCAATATCAAAAAGGACGACACTGAAACCAGGACAACACATTACAAATTATTGAATCGCAAATATTAGAATAACTTACGAACAAATTCACAATTTCAATACGATAAGAGAAAGAATTGAATGCGTACCTGATAATTAAATGTTCTATCTATGGACAATAAAGTTTTTCACAAAGAACAGTCAAGAAATAATTCGTTTGGTTTCGTTTTGAAAATTGTGATTCATCTCCATTAAAAATTTGATATAATTATAAATAAAATTTAGCAAAACCGATATATAAACAGCAATAACATTGCCAAGGAACTAAAGAAAAACCAAAAACAGACTTGAACTATTCGCAACCAACTGGAAAACAAGTTCGAAGGACCGAATTTCCATGTGCGATTCTTTATTGAAATGAAATGAAATCGAACTAATTTTAAAGTAATTAACTATTGGCGATAAGAAATGGAGCATTTTCGATAATATAATGTGAAAAAATTTGTATAAAAGGTAAAAGAAAACTCTGTAAGTTGTTACAAGGCCAGAATTAATTTTTTGGATTCCATCTTTAGAAAGGAATCGTCAATCACGAACTGCTTCGGCCTGACAAAACGATTGAATCCAATTTGTAGTGTGATCATTTTATGATACTTCCGCCTAGTCCTGACCTGACATCATTACACTTTCGTTGCTGGAGCAAAGTTGGCTTCAATGGAAACTTAGAAACACTATTATCGCGCTGAATAATACAGTTTATATTTAAATTGTAACAACCATGTCTGTAACATAAAAATATTGTTATATAATTACAATAAAAATATTCCAGTCACATAAATAATAGTCTATTGAATGGTTCTGTTGGTTGAACATTAACAATTTAGGTATTCGTTTTCAGCGGTCACGGCCGATATTCGGCCTTAAAAAAGTATATTAAATGTAATTATTCGAAAAAGGTTAATGCATGATATGAAATATCATGAAACGTTATACGTAAATCCACGTACAGTCAAAAATTATTTCTCGTGTTTGTACTGTTTATTCAGAGTGTCCCACGAATATAGACGTCTATTTCTATATTGAAAAGCTCATTATAATTAGGAATTTTTTGAAAATTGGCACACATACTAATCTTGACGTGGCCCTATTAATTAAAAATAATTTCAAATGGTGCCACCAGCAGTTATTGCCGGAAGAAGGTCTCAGCCCGCTTATTGCAAGAATTGAACACCCTATATGTTTTTGCATTTTTGAATTTTAAACATTAACCTGATTATACTCTGTATACTTTACCATTTTTGGTAAATTTAATTTTTCGTTTAAATTCTTGCTGAAACACATTTTTTTTTTTTAATGTGAATTACTCGGCCATTTTCAAGGCCTAGCCCAATGAAACTTTGTTGAGATATTAATTAGTGATGGGAAATTGAGACGATTGAAATAGTTTTAATAAATATTATACCGGGTGTCCAAAAACAATAAAGTAAAAGTTAAAAAGACTTTAAAGGCGAAAAAAACTGTTAATTTCAAATTGAACACTCTATACATATATTTTTATTCTTATTAATTTAATTCTATTCTTTACGCATTTACCGTTTTTTTTACGATTTTTCTATTTTCTCAGATACTAATTAATAATTAATTAATAGTATATTTCATAAGTAATTATTACCTATGAAAACAATAGGGATTCTAGTGGTAACATATCGATACATACTGTTACTAATGACTTGTCATATTTTAATTATTATATCACCAATTGTGATTTTAGTTTCTTCTTTATTCATAAAGAATTTTTAAAGAAATTATTCGTATAATTAGGATAGAGTTGTCTGATTTGAACTGCTAGGATAACTGAGACCCTCTAAAGGCTCTGAGTCTTTTTGATAGGCAATTCGCTCAAAAAAATTAATCCATTATATTATTTTGAAAGTACACGAAATGAATTTCTATTCCAGGGCAAACCCAGAGCCCTTATAGGGCTTCGCTTATCGTAGCGGTTAAAATTAGGTAACTCTACTTTATATTCGTTCAAAATTTATAGAAAAATTTGCGAAGGAATGAACCAAATCTTAAAAAAAATACTATCACTCTTCAAAAATGAATGTCCGTTTTTTATGTAAATTCTCATAGCAAAGGGGACAATAATTACTGAACAGAGGTAGTATTATTTTCTAAAATAAAGTGATCAAAAAAAAACCCAAAACTAATTTAAACATTTAATGTGAGAATCCATATTTTCTTCTAACATCTTTTTGATTTATCGTTTCTACTTCATATTAAGGGATTCGGTGACAGGACAAGATTTCATTAATTTTTTCATATTTTTCTTCTGTAATTCTTGGGTGAAGGTAAGTTTTTTTCTTTTTTAATTAAATGTAAGTTTGTCGTATTCATTATGAATAAACAACAAATTGAAACCACAATTGTTAATATAATAACTAGAAGTGTTAATGACTGAAAATAATTTGACAAAAAACCCATATTGTTTTCAAAGCAATTGAAAAATCGAAAATTTCGAAAAAATCGAAAATTTTGAAAATATGTGAAAAATAAAACAGAATAATCGAAAACGATTCATAATAAAATTAGGAATAGATAGAAATATATAATAATATAATAGAGCGACCTAATATTTAAAATAAATGACTATTGCTTTGACTTTTTTTTTTTAAATTCGAGAATTATTTTTGGTCACTCGGTATGTTATTTACTAAATCTATTAGAGTTATCTTAATTTATCAGTTCTGATTAACATCTCAACAAAGTTTCATTAAAACTAGTTTTGATAATAATCGATTAATTCACAAAAATTATGTTTTACCAAGAAATTTTCGAAAAATCAATATTTTTCGAAAATGATTAGATTTAAGTATTTGACTGCACAACAAATTTCACTTCCGATGTAACTGCTTAAAAATACTTTTAATTAATAGACCGTGTAAAGATTAGTTTAAATGGTAATATTTGAAAAATTTTATACAGTAATGTTCAGTTACAGCGAACCCTACGAGTCACCCCAATGGATTCGTTATAACCAAAGTTTTTTATAACGGGGTTCGTTATAATCGGACTTCACTGTATTTAAATTGAATTTTACACTGGATTTTATTTAATTTTCTTCATTTATCAATTACATTAATCAAATTTTCCAGGACTTTGTTATGCCGAATTTGCTGCCCGAGTTCCTAAAGCTGGATCCGCTTATGTGTACAGTTATGTCACAATTGGAGAATTCGTTGCTTTCGTCATTGGATGGAACTTAATTTTAGAATATGTGATTGGTAAGATTACGTCAATAAATTTAAGCAAGAAAAGAACAAACAACAACAATTTATAAACACGAAATCTCAAATTTGTCATGAAAAATTTTTCCTAAAGTTATATAAGAGTTTCTTTTAGAAAAATTTTCCATGTATCTTTACGTAAATTAAAAAAAAAAAAAGAAAAAATGTTGAGAAATGAAGAACACCTCGACATACAATTCAAGGTGATCTTCGGCATTTTTTATTAACCGTTAATGCAAATTGTTGCAGGTACTGCAAGTGTGGCCAGCGGATTAAGCAATTACATTGATGCTTTGGCAGATAAAAAAATTAGCGAGGCTCTCAGAAATTGGATGCCCATGGAAATATCATTTTTGAGTCCCTATCCAGATTTTTTGTCCTTTGTATTGGTCCTAATACTAACCGGTAATTGCTACACATAAAAAATATCTATTGATACATATAAAAAATCAGGACAATGCATAGATATACGAGGTATGTTTAAATATAACTCGAAATTTTCTAAATTCAAAATGGCAGAAAAAGCGATGCTTGTGTTTCATATATTTTGTGAACTAACTATCAGATATGTCATTCTTCTTTATTATCATCATCCTTACACAGGTCAATTGACTGAAAAAAAAACTGTAGTTAACTCACACTATAGTACCGATTTAACCCCATGCGATTTATAATTTGTTTGGATCTTTGAAAGAAATTGAAGAAACTATATGTATAATTATATGTATTTTTTAACCTGCTTGTTTTCGTAATACACCATGGTCTGGAAATTTTAACTTCAATAAAAATTCACTATGAATTCACAGTTAAACTAACTTTTCTTTATCAGGATTATTGGCTTTTGGAGTGAAAGAATCGTCAATTCTGAACAATATCTTCACCGTTTTAAATTTGATCACTGTTTTTGTAGTAATCATTGCTGGATCTATTAAAGGTAACAGTTTAATTGGTTGCTGTTTTTTATGCAATAAAAAAAATTATATTAATTTTCTTGTAGCTGATCCAAAGAATTGGAAATTGGAAGCTAATGAAGTAAATGGTTATGGAACAGGTGGTTTTATGCCTTATGGATTCGCCGGAGTTATGGCTGGCGCCGCAAAATGTTTCTATGGATTCGTGGGTTTTGACGCAGTTGCTACAACAGGAGAAGAAGCTAAAAATCCCCAAAAACACATTCCTCTTGCAATTGTCATTAGTTTATTTATAATTTTCGGAGCGTATTTCGCTGTTTCCACAGTATTAACCATGATGTGGCCCTATTACGATCAAGTGAAGTTTAAAAAAAAAAAAACAAAATAACCGAAATAAATTAAAAAAAAAAATGTTTCAACAGGATATTGATGCACCATTTCCATACGTTTTCGATCAAGTTGGTTGGGTAGTCATCAAATGGATTGTAACAAGTGGAGCGGTATTTGCTCTTTGTACCAGTATGTTGGGAGCCATGTTTCCATTGCCCCGTGTCATCTACGCAATGGCTAATGATGGAATTGTATTTAAACCTTTGGGAAAAGTTCATCGATGGACTCACACTCCTGTTATTGCTACAATACTCTCTGGTGTTCTATCTGGTAAAAAGTCAATTGCTGTTGTGTATTTAATATTTGAAAAAATCATATATTTTGTTAGGTATAATGGCCTTAATATTTGATTTGGATCAATTGATTGACATGATGTCAATAGGAACATTGCTTGCCTATACAATTGTTGCTATTTGTGTGTTAGTTTTAAGGTAAAAAACTCTTTGCGTTAAAGTTGTTCATAAATAATTAGAAATTCTTTAATAATAGGTATCAGGACGATGAAAGTAAAGCCATTAAAAGTTTTGAAAAAGATTTTGACGCTAATAACAACCGACCACTTATGTATAAGAAATTTTTAACACTATTTAACATGCAAAATAACAAAGAACCAAATGCTGAAACATCCCGAATATGTAACTACAGTATAGTGATTTTCAGTAAGTATATTACTCGAGTGCTGCATAACCAATGAGTCAATGAGTTTCCTTTACTTGTAACGTAGACACTTATGTTAGAGCCCTCGTAGCAGTCAATGACAAATTTTTTCAAATATATTTTTATTGCAGGTGTCTTTGCAGCTCTATTTTCCGCAGTATTAATTCACGTTCCTGAATTAATATTTAAAGATGTCTTTTACTGCTTTGCTTTTTTCATTAATTTGACATTTATGGTGGTACTAGTGGTGATTATGGCTCGTCAACCCGTAGACAAATGTGAATTGTCATTTAAGGTAATAAAATAAGTATTTTTCTAGTTGGAGTACTTTTAACAGAAAAAATTCTACTCCATAAATATATGAAAGACATATTACAATAACGTGACAATCTATACATTTTGAAAAAAATGATATTTCTTGTTCATTCCATTAAAGTAACAACATTTAATTAGATTTGGCCACTAATTAACAGATGCTGTTTCCAGCAACCAAAATATTGTATTACATTTAATGATTTTTAATGAAACTGTCAAATTTCAATGTCCGATATCTCCAATTTTTTTTTATGTGACTTGTCATGTTATTGCAATATGTTTTTCATATCAAAAATCCATCTGACGTTTCATATATAACTGCAATAAACATCTTCAGAGAAGAAGTTGAAAAAAAATTAAAGTTACGTTGTGATCAATTATTTTTGTATTAATTACTCTCAATCTTGAACCGTCCCCGAGGAGCAGCCGATGACCGATAACCCTAGAATTATTAAGAACCAGAGATTTATACATATACGAGGAGACATTGATATACAAGATATCCCGAAAGCGTATGTCAAAAATAGTACAGAAAAATAATCTATGAAATTATTTGGGTCAAAACATTACGATTTAGCTCAAAAATTATTTGGAAAAATTGTCTCATTTAGACACGATTGCTGATCAAAGTTCCTGAAAAAAACATGTTTTTTCTTATACCTGGAGAATGCTTCAATAGATTTCAATGAAATCCCCTATGCATTTATTCATTAGTACTGGGCTTGTTTTGATTATCACTCGTGTCTATCTGCAATGTACAAGTAGTAAGTTCTTGTCTATCTCTGTACAAGAACAACCAGAACTTTTCATTAGGAAGGTGCATCGTATTGATTTTTTTTCTGACAATACATTCATCCCTTATCCATTTATTCTATCTTTCGGAAATTTCTCGTATGGATAATATTTCAAACAGAAAAAAATTATTTTCTCATACGGAATACCAATTTGCCATCACTTCGATAATTAATTGTCGATTTGAGCACTTATATCATTTATGGAATATGACATAAAAATTAATCGAAATCTCCTAATAAACCCAAATTCAAATACAGGCTTTCAGATTGTCTCTGCAAAAACCCATTAATTTGACCATATTGGTCATTTCTTCATTAGAAAACGTTATTCTTAGGCAGTATTATGAGATTTTGACTAATTTTTATGACATTTTCAATAAATGACAAATGCTGATATTGGTCATTATCGATAATTATCGAAGGAATGCCAAATTGGTGTTCCATATGAGAAAATAATTCTTTTCTGTGTGAAATGTTGTCCACCCGAGAAATTTCTAAAAGATAGAATAAATGGATAAGGGATGAATGTATTGTCAGAAAAAAATCAATACGATGCACCTTCCTAATGAAAAGTTCTGGTTGTTCTTGTACAGAGATAGCCAAGAACTTACATTTGTACATTGCGGATAGACATAAGTGATAATCAAAACAAGCCCAGTACTAACAAATAAATGCACCCTGAATTTCATTGAAATCAATTAAAGCATTTTCCAGATATAACAAAAAACATTTTTTTTTGTCAAGAACTTTGAGTATCAATACCATCTAAACGAGATATTTTTTCCAAACAATTTTTGAGCTAAATTATAATGTTTTCACCTAAATAATCTCATGGTACCATTTTTGACATGCATTTTTGGGAAACTATGTATAAGTAGTTCACAAATCTATGATTAAGTTTTGAGATTATGGGTTAGAATTGGTGGAACACCATTTCCCGCATCAATCAGATTTAACACCTTCGGATTATTACTCTTTTTTATATTAAAAAAAAAAAAATCCAAGAAATTTTCTTTCAACCAAGTGGTGATTGGAGAGTATAAATATCAATGGGTAAAATTAATTTTTTTAGATTTAGATGTACATCTCTAAATATTAAATTGCGTTGAGCTAATATTCTACATAAAATGGTGAAATACATTAATTAGAAGAACACATTTATTTTTCAGGTCCCATTAGTGCCATTCATTCCATGTCTCAGTGTGTTTTTCAATTTGTATTTAATGCTGGAATTGGATCTTCAAACATGGATCCGATTTGTCATTTGGCTTGCAATTGGTAAGATTTAACTATATGTATACATTTATATTACATATATTTTTAATTCTATATTATTATTATTATTATTGTTTCATTCTACAGGTTTTCTAATATACTTTTTCTACGGTGTAAGAAATAGTGAAGAAGGTAAAAAAATGAAAGCGCAACAACATCAATCAACCACGAGGATATCTGATGGTAGTAAAGATTTATATACTGCTTATTACAATGCAGAATGAGAACATAGACATAAAAATTGACAAAAGAAAATTAAAACAAATATACAAATTATTCTAACATATACGAGTACATAGTATATAATTATATTTTTTTCACGAAATGACAAGAATTTTTTGCTATAGAATAAGTTGATTTGAATCCCATTAGGACTTGATTTTTATTGTATTTTATGTGTAAAACTTAAAAGTTATATCGTCATGTGAGAATTAGGTTGTTCTATATCCATAGGAAATATATTGGATATAGAACAACTTAATTTTCATATGACGATATATAGTATATATATATATTATTTTTTTAATTTATATTGTGATGCTTAATAAAGTGTAGAATTTTTATTTGCCTGATTGTAAATGCTCTTTTTAATAAATAAATTGTGATATAATTTTTATTCAAAAGTAGATTATATTGCAGTGAAAAATATTTGTATTAAAGTTTAAAAAAAATAATAATAATAATAATAAAAGTTTATTTCACTTTTTCATAGTTTATTATTGTCCAAATTCGAAATTAATAACTTTTTAATAATTATCATGTGTAAACACTTTGACTGGAAAACCCTCGATTATCTTTAAAGGTGATCGAACCTTCCGCATCGCAGAAAAATAAAATAAATATTTAATTTCAATTAGAAGTTTCCATCATTTCCCTCTTAATCGTTTCTTGATCGATTCAAATAAAATAAAAAAATCACAAGTAGAAAGGTCAGGATTATACGGAATTATCTAACCACGTTTACATTGAAGGTGCATCACATATAATGGATTAGATATGATGAGGAAAGAAATTCTATTAATCAGAACAGAAAACCTTGTTTTATCGCAATTTGTATCTGCATGTACACTCCCACATCATAGGCGACTCATATCTATTATTGTGAAATTTTTTGTTGGCTAGTATATAGTATATTACTGATAATTAAATGCTAAATGAAAATGAGAGCAGTAGCATTGTATATTGAAAATACTATTGCACGTCACTGACACGTACGCAAATATAGTAAACTTGATTCAATGCCGAACCGCATAGACTTAACACTAACCTCATGTTACATCAGATTTTAGATGAGCGGAATTTTATCTCTATGTAGAAGAGTTGATAAAATGCTCTCTTAGTACACGCTTAAAATATGTGAATGAAAAAAACTCTAACGTAAAAAAGTATAAATTTCGTGTATGAAGAAATATATAAAAGTAAATTTAACATGACATAATCCGCTAGTCTATTGGAAGTTTTTACCAGTGGCTGAGGCAATTCCCAAACTACTGGCGATTGATTACGCATACTTGGTAGTAGTTTCACGATAGCGACCAGTTCAGAACAGTATTAACGCAGTACCTGAGTAGTTAAAAAAAAAAAAGGTGACCAAACACGTGTGTGAAACAGTGCACCGGTATTTTGAAGAAAAGTGATACTTTATTTAATTTCTTTTGTTCTTAAAAATTTTCATGAAATATTGTTAGTTTTCTCGTTTTCTGCTATCTCTTAATACTAGAAAATCCAAAAAATATTGGCGCCAAATTAAACAATTTCAATTGAAACCAATTTGAACTACCATAGCCGGTCTCGTGCATCTTGAGGAGTCAATTAAACAATATCCTCGAATCAATTAATTTCACGTTTTAATAACCATGCCTATGATGGAAGAAATTCTTTATGTTTTCAACATTGGTAAGACATTGTTTTGCTATTTTCATCTTATTTTTTATCACTATTTTTTTGTTGATGTACCACGTTAACCTATAATAGAACAGCATGAAATAAACTCGTATAACTCTGCATGTATGAAAAAAATAGTGCATGAAAACATATTAAATTTGGAACCATATGTTAATAAAAAAAAGAGAATCTTGAAGTTTTGAACAGAACCATTAGAGTTGTTAAGTACCAAAAAAATTTTAAAAAATAATCCTCTCAAAAAAACAGTTAAAGTGGCATGTCCAGGCATGTTAACCTATAGTTCAGACCTAATTGTTTTAGAATATTTTATTAGACTTGTAACAGTCCAATAAAGTTTAATTTGTTTGAAATAAGTTTCACAACAAAATTCCCTTTCTATGGACTCTGTATATTCGTAAGACTTTAAGATAATTAGGACGTCGTTAACGGAAGAACAAACTTCGATATTTGATGGCCTACCCTGAATCATCATCCCTGGAGATAACAAAAATTTTAAAGTGCGTCCCGTAAACTAGATTAAGCAAACAATCGTTTCTATGTCAAACCAATCAATTCAATTGTAGGCCTTGTCTTTGTCTGTACCCGTTGAAACTATTCTCGGCTTTTCCTTCTAGATAGTACCAAAAAAATGCGAGTACCAACTTGGTCAGAAACCCATCGAGCTTTGTGTAGAAAGAAGTTGATTTTACAAAGTGACGACTCAAAACTAGCTAAAGTACTGTCCACACTAGATCTGACCGCTTTAGGAATTGGCAGTACTTTGGGGGTGGGAGTGTATGTTTTGGCGGGTGAAGTTGCCAAAACCACTGCAGGACCGGCTGTGATTATTTCCTTTTTAATTGCAGCCTTGGCTTCTGTGTTGGCAGGTAGGTTTCCGTTGTTGAATTGTTGAATAGCAATTTTATTGTTTAGCAATTGCACATATGCAGTTGTAGAATACACAATGCAAGTTATTGTAATACTTTTTATTTGAAAGGAATTTTCCAATAAATTTGTAGGACTGTGTTATGCTGAGTTCGGTGCTCGGGTACCAAAAGCAGGTTCTGCATATATTTACAGTTACGTGTGCATAGGCGAATTTTTCGCTTTCATTATAGGATGGAACCTTATATTAGAATATCTAAT
The DNA here is from genome assembly GCA_013372445.1 of Hypothenemus hampei. Lineage (NCBI taxonomy): Eukaryota > Metazoa > Arthropoda > Insecta > Coleoptera > Curculionidae > Hypothenemus > Hypothenemus hampei. The sequence goes on along the minus strand of JABRWK010000235.1, from coordinate 10,890 downwards.
AGGTGCGAACAATAAATGATATAATTTATAAGAAAACATAATTAACTGGAAGTTTCTAGGTTCGGCTTCCTGTCTAAAGGCCCTATTTCTGTATTTTGACAACTTGGCCAACAATTCCATGTCGCATTTTTTCCAACGAACCATGCCCATGACTGGAGGCCAAATCGGAACCTATGCCGATATTTTTTCATTATCTTTAGCAATCGTATTTGCGGGTACACGCACGAATTTAATCGAAAACAATTCAATTACAATTAACTTATTTTGCAGTGGCTCTAGCATTCGGCGCCAAAGAATCTTCTTTTGTTAATAATCTATTCACTTTCGTCAACATTTGCATAGTGCTCCTGGTAATTATATCGGGAATTTTCAAAGGTAACTATACATAAATTCGTTAAAATTGTGTAAAGTAATTTGTTTGATTTCTAGCTGATCCAAAGAACTGGAACAGAACCGCCAAAGAAGCAATGGGAATCGGTTTGGGGGGTTTCGCTCCATATGGTATTAAGGGTATCATTAAAGGTGCTGCCAAATGTTTTTATGGTTTCATTGGGTTCGATTGCATAGCAACAGCAGGTAACACAAATCGCAAAAACTAGGCTGTTAAACAACTTGAACTGACGTGCTAAATGTCTATTTTTTAGGGGAAGAAGCAAAGACTCCACAAAAATCGATTCCCATTGGCGTAGTTATGTCCCTCCTAATAGTATTTCTATCATACTTTGGTATGTCAACAGTATTAACAATGATGTTACCCTACTACGAACAAGACACAACAGCTCCATTGCCACACGTCTATGAACAAATTGGTTGGACTGCTGTTAAATATATTGTTAGTATCGGAGCTTGTTGTGGTCTATTTTCCAGGTAGATCCAATATTTATTTATAATTGTTTAGTGAATTTTTAGCAATAAATAAAATATTTTTTTTTAGTTTGTTGGGAGCCATGTTTCCACTTCCAAGAATTATTTATGCAATGGCATCGGATGGGCTTCTCTTTAAATCTTTGGCCAGAGTACATCCAAAATTTCAAACACCTTTTACCGGTACTTTGCTGGCTGGTGCAGTTACCGGTATAGTTTTATTTCTACACTAATTTGAGATATTGTAGTTAAGTATAGTAATATTTTAGGAATACTTGCTTGTATTTTTGAGTTGAGCAAGCTCACAGAGATGATGTCAATAGGTACTTTACTTGCCTATTCAATGGTGGCAGCCTGTGTTCTTGTTCTGAGGTAGTTAACCAAAAACGAAAAAACATCTAATTGTAAGACTAAAATGATTGTTAAACTATTAGGTATGCGCCTGATTCGAAGAAATCCGATTTTCCCGAGCCAGTGACGTGGAAATGTCTTCTAAAGCAAGCCATATCCTCGCAATCAACTTTTCCCACTACATTGACTTCCTCCATTGTTTCTTGGTTAATTATAGTATTCTGTAAGTACCTAAACATCTACCTGTTGTACATGCGATTGTTTCGATCTATTAAATTGAATGTCATCATCTATCTTCCCTAGGGACGAAAGTAATTTGTGGTCTACAATTGGCTACTTCACACATACATATAAACTTATTTACGTCACGTTTTTGAAACTATAAATCGAATATGTATACCTCGTACATTGTTACCAGACCGATTTTGACTGTTATAAAATCTGATTTTTTTCTCATTATTTCAGTCAGCTGTTGTTTCATACTTTCTGGATTAATGACAGCATTTGAAGATGAATTGTACAGAGGAGAGCCATGGCTTTTAGGTGTCTGTACGATATTAGGCTTATTTTTGTTCCTACTATTGCTGATCGTATCATTCCAGCCAACTTCTGACGTTAAATTAGGATTTAGGGTTAGTAAACAAACAATTACATGTCGAAATATTAATGGAACTTTTATGTTTTCAGGTTCCGTTTGTACCATGGGTTCCTGGCATAAGCATATTCATTAATATTTATTTAATGACTAATATTAACAAAGACACGTGGTTAAAATACATTTACTGGATCATCATAGGTAAAATTTACATTATCAATAATGAAATTTCAAGTTTAACAATTCATTTTTATGTAGGTATATTTATCTATTTCACCTACGGGATCTGGCATAGCAAGGAAAGATCTCCACCAATTAACCAGACGAAATCAAACAAATCAAATAGACAAAATGGAGATATTAACTATTATGGTGCCACCCCCATATTGCCTAATGGTACACTGGAAGATTCACTGTGATCCTTCATTTTGAATTGTTCTAAATATTTACTTAGCCAGTTCCTATTGATATTAGATTTTGGTAAAAGCTATAAAATTAGTGTCAAGTTCAAGTAATCCTTTTAGATACCTGTTCTTACAATTTGATACTTTTGGCTGTCAATTAGGTATTATTGTTTTTGACTGAATAAAATTTTATTTCTAAATTATTGAATTTCAATTTCAATTTAGACTTGAAATGGACACAAGAGCTGATATGGTGAGACTTTTATAAGTGGTTTGCTTTAGCTCTTCACCTTATACGTATTAACCAAATGTCTATTTTCAAATTAAGGTCTCTTTAACATGATGTAGTTTGTGAGTTTATCGACATGGAGTTTTCTCTTTCACTTCAACTACCTATGAAGATCTTGAATGATACTAGTCACTACTTTACTTAAAAAAAAAAAGAAATGCCTTTTTGTTTTTTTTATATTTGCAAATTCATCGAAATTGTGTAGCATTAATCAAGATACGTCATCCTCCCCCGTTTATTCCAACAGTAGCTAGAAATTCAACTAAATATATCTAGTTCTACATTTATTTTGTGTGAACGAGGTATTAAATACTTAGAGATCAAATGATGCTTTAAAGAAGAATTAAAGGCATATTTTTAGATTAAATCATTTATCAGTGTAATGAGGAAGATGTTGGCTGTTATATATATGATATTGAGGGCTACTATTCATAGGTTAAATGTTAAAAATTCTTTCAAATACATCACTTGGAACTAAATTAAAAGAATTCTGAAGCTAATTGGTATATAAACATTGGCACTTGCATTAACTGATCACGACATTCTACATATATTAAAATTCAATGAAGAGAAAGAAGAAACTAATAGTTAAGATATTAATTTTTAACCCTTTCACTGCTGCTATCATTTTAAGAAACATTGTACTCATGTGCGGCTAAAGATACTGCGATTAGACACACCCAGAATAAATTCATAATTTTTAATAATAACAATTGGCGTGAATATGATAAAAGCAAAACAAACGAAAGACGTCGTTAGAACTCAGGACTCAGTACATTGAGGACACCATTAGGCGTCAACAGCAGCGAAAGGGTTAAACAGAGCCTCACAATATTTGTATATACAGGGTAATTGGAAATTTAGTGCACATTAATTCAAATTTCTGACAAAATTCTAAGCAGAAAATTTATATAAATTAAAAAAAAAAACTAATTTACCAGGTACGTTCTCCATATATTTCAAATAAGGCGATATATGTATGGATAATCATATACTCTGTCAAAAATATAATAAAATACTTTTCAAAAAATATTTCATAAAGGTAACTAGTTGGAAATACTTTTGGTTTTGTACCTTCTTCTACAATACAATTATAAATACTTTTCTTAATATACAATAATTAATTGAAACAAATCAAACAATAAAGAAACATTCACTGTATCCTTTCGTAATCTCTAACGTACCCTCTAAAACTATTAGGAAGACCATAAAATCCATATATTGATAATCCTGAAAGAAATATACAAGAAAAAAGAAAACATTATTAAAATACTTAATTATGAAACGTAAGTTCAACGTTTTGAAGTGTTTGTCTAAAAATTTTATTAGAAAAAGTAACTTTTACATTGGTTCATGAATTCTACCAACTTTTATTAGAAACAATTCAACATATAGGGTTGTACCAAGGTTGGAAATCATACATATCTATATTTGGTTTTATAGATTACAAGTATTATATAGGTGTACGAAATTGTAAGAGAATATACTATATAATACTTACATAAAAATGTAACATTATAGTATTATATAGGAAAATATGGGTACATTTTATAATACATGGAGCATAAGTTCAACTTACAATATCTCTAAAGTGATTTGCAAGTGTGTGCAACTTCCTAAATTTGTCATAGATCCGACAGATAAAAGATCTATATTATCCCTAGGGCGAAAACCACCCGTTTTCGTTATAATTAAGATACACCTCTTTATACACAATATACTGTTACTGACTAAAAATGACATTCAGATACAAATGAGAAAATTTTTTACGTGACTGGGAAGAAAATTATATTCAAATTTCGATTAGAAAGTAACAGATCTGTAGAGCAATACTCGATCTGTAATAAAATACTTTCTTACCTAGTTCACTTATAAGATCAAATTTATGAGTAAAGTTTGCAAAAAATAGATGGATTACTAGATAGCCCTCTCTTGGGTTCATTAAGTAATATACTATAAGACCATATATATTATACGTTCCCAATCCTGGGCTATACGGAAAGTAATTTCCTTTTTTTTTCTCTTTTTCTTAACAGTTCATTCGTTCCTGCGCGCACATAAAAAATGGAATGTCAAGGCGTTTTGTTCACGTGCTCGAAGACTAGTTTAATCTGACAAAATACTGGAATTGATTGAAGCAAATTGGCGAGTAAAAACACGAGAAATCGATTTAATTTACCAATTTTGACCTTTTATCACGCAAAACATCTTAGTTGTTGAATTTCACATATTCTTCATTAAAGACATTTGCTTCAATATATTACTAGGTATTTTGATCTATCACACCTTCCACATTTGCCAGATTTAGAGCAAATACTATTGACCCAAAACAATCATTATATAAATTTCTCACATAAAAAATATGAAATTACTTTCCAAACAACCCTATAGATTAAAAATTTTCAGAGATTCTGACTCGTTTTTAGGATATCAGATTGTAATAAATTGAAACCATTGCACGTTTTAAGGTAAAAGCGAACACGTAATACTCAACATAAGCTAGGGAAAGGACACATGGAGTACCACAAAGTACTACGTTCACACACAGAGTATTTTACAAAGAAACAAGTATTCAAATGGAGCATTGAAACTTTTTTACTCAGGATCAGGTTCTTTCCTTAGTGCTTTAATATTTTTAAAAATATTTTCCATATTCCTTTTGTGATCAGTATCATCGGTATCTTTAACAAAACTACTACCAAGCGACTTGGACAATCGTCTTTTTGAATGCATATCTTCATTATCTAATTTTTTCAATCGAATGCTATTAAACACGTTTTCCATTTTCTTTTTATGATCCTGTAAAGAATCTTCTTTAGTCTGATTATTTGCATTGTGCAATCGACTTTCATTAACGCTTTTACTCGTATTTAATGGTACACGGAGTTCCTGTCTATTGGCATAAAGAACTGTTAACATTTCCTTAACTTCAGCCTGATTAATATTGTCCTCAATCACATTTTCGTTTGGCAATATTTCCTTAGGCTCGGCAGGAGGTGGCTTTTTGGGTGCTACATAATAATATGATGGTACAACGGGTCTCTTCAAGACATCATTCAAATTTTCAACGAAACTTTTATACTCTTCCGAACCTGTTTTTAAATTGTCATCGGAAGCATTTTCATTCACAACGGGTTCGATTTTCTTCAATTCGTTGTTCACGTGACGCAACCTTACTGTTTTCAAAGCCTCTTTGTCCGAAATTGGCACTGTTATTGGGTTATCGTATAAGATTTTATTACTTTCAGGTTCTTCTTTTTTATTTCCAATTTCAAATGTATTTTCATTACTAATTGGAGGTGACATTGGCACTACAAAATCCGAAGTTTCTTTAGTACTAAGTTGGTCATTCTGTTCTTCTGTGTTTCCAACAACAGCTTCTTCAATTGAACTTACTTCGCCAGAAATGTCAAATGCAGTTATGGGTTTAACTTCATCATTTTCCTCATCAATGTCTTTTTGAATTTTAGAGTCTGTTTTACCTTCTTCATTAATATCTTCCTGATTAAGCGCACTAAAATTATCAGTGGATTTTCCTGCAAAAGATTGATTCTCTATTCTTTCTATACTCGTATTAGAATTAAGTGACAACACAGGGAACATAGGATCAACAGGATCTGCAACAGGGGTTAGAACATCTTCACAATGCACATCGGCCTCCACCACATCATCGGGACGTGAAGCAACATTCGGCAATGATTCCTCAGACAATTTTCTACTACTGTTATCATAACTTAAATCCAGGTGCCCGATGGCCTCCTCATTCTCCAAGATTTCATCTAGTTGAGCAATGGCCGCTTCATGCTGGGCATCAGTAGACTCATTCTGTTCGAAAATCGTTGCCGGTGGGGCGGGTGCCAGTTTTTTCTTAAACTGACGTTTCACTTCTGGTTCGTCTTGTGCAAAACTCGGATTTGATAAACCGAGAGCCGATGTGGATTTCGAATTTCCGTTAATCGTAATGTTCGTTGTGTAATGAAGGCCGTTTTGTGCTTTCATACTAGAAGAGGCGGCCAATGGTTTTTGTACGCACGCGCATATGTAATACATCGGGATGCCTATTCAGATACATGTATTTCTTGATTATTCGTAAACGAAACGAGTTATTTAATGTCAGTAACACCTTAGAGACAGCGTTTTACGCTACATTTGATGTTTTCAAATGAAAATACTACGAGGTACTTACCAATCGCCATCCAAACGGCGAATCTGATCCAGGTTCTGTAATCCAACATTAACATTAGATAAATATTGACTAGAATACTGAGCGCTGGAACGAGTGGCACTAGAGGTACCTGAAAAAGGTAAAATGCTAATATTGACTATGTTTAAAAATCACGAATTTGATTTCCATTACGGAGCAAAAGATTTGCACCTTCTAATGAAACCTTTAGCTTCAATTTCACTTTAGACTGAAAATATAATCAATTTGATAAAGATAAACTTATTGAGTCTAAATAAAATAGCAAAAATACAAAGTTTTATGTAATGCTGTAAATCAAATGAGATACATAAAATTCTTTAGAATTCGATACAAATTCGTATAAGCATTTAAACACTAAACATTCATCTCAATTTACCTTAAAAGACAGTTCTTTTTTGGATTTGGGCTGAGTCACTAATGAGAACAGAACGAATATAGCTAAACCTACTATGACAGAGGTGACGATTAGTGCCCACATTTCTCCATCAATAATTTCGGTTCCCATGTAAATAACACAAAGACCAATACCAACACATAGAATACCTATAACACAGTTGTATTACGGTTATTTATAATTTTCAATCAACAATTACTTACAATAAAGGAAAACCTCTACTGCTACGATATTTTCTGTAATTCTTGTCGGTTCTTTGATACTGCAATTGATTACGTATTTCAATGATTGAGAAAATCTACTGGAATCCTCGCTAATCAATTGCTGTTCATCAGAATTACTAGGTCCATCGAAATTTTGTCTGATGCCATCATCATTATATCTAAAAAAACACAACATATTACTGCCAGTTGTTGATTTCATATTTGAATTGAAGCGTTTAAGACAAACAACTACGCACCTTTCATCGTTGCTACTTTCACTATTGACACTCTCTGTGTCAGAGGATGTTTTAATAGGTACGTATACCCTTTTAGCTTCCTCTTTATATCTAAAGACAAGGACAAAAATTAAAAGCTAAGCTTGGCAAGGTACATTGGAACAAAAGAGCAACATCGACACAAGTAGTACAGTTCATCGAACCTAGTGAATACTGAAAAACTTTTCTATACATACCGTAGTAGTAAGACACTAGCAGCTACTATTGTGTAAGCTTGTAAAGTGCCTATGGACATCATATTTACTAATTGGGTTAAGTCAAACAATGCGGCCATTAATCCTTATTTTTTGAAAACAAAATAATTTACATACAATATGAATATGGTTAATTTAATGTTATTTTACCTGTCAGGCATCCAGATAGAAGGGTTCCTGTTACTGGCGATCCAAATCGCAGATTAACTTTAGACAAAAATCTAAAAATTAAACCATCGGAACCCATTGCGTAAATTATTCTTGGTAGTGGAAACATTGCACCAAACAAGCTGAAAAATTAGAAATTTTAATACAAATCTAAGTAAAAATAACAGATGTGACAATATCATTATTTATATGGCATAAAACATAGTTAGGGTGTAGGGTCTCCTACCTGGCACACAGTCCAAAAAGTGCTCCTATTGAAACAATCCATTTGGCCCAGTCCCAACCGACAAACTCGAAAGCTTTTGGAATGGGAGCATTAACGTTCTATTAAAAATTATATTTACTTCAATTACTATTAAACATGTATACGCGGGTTACTTCAAAAGTTTCAGGTCGCATTTGAACAATATGTAAATCAATTTTTTGTATGGTATATTTCCTAATACCATAAATATTTTGTGGTGGACACATAGTATAGATATTTCAACTTGTTATTGCCAAGCTAAATTGACAAAATGGAGCGTTTGCAAAAGATTAGTGGAAAAAATGTCAAACAATAAGTGACTTTGTACATTGAAAACTTGATAAGAAAAACTGCGAGTATTTTAGAAAAATTTTCAATTTTTGGAGTAGCCCTTGTATTTCTGACAAACCTCCAAATAATAAGGAACCATCAAAGTTAATACTGTAGCAATCCCAAAATATGCTAAGAATATTATAAATAACGACACAATAATTGAAATTGGAATGGCTCGTCTGGGATTTTTGACTTCTTCCCCGGTGGTTGCAATACAGTCAAATCCCACGAAACCATAAAAACACGTAGCGGCACCTATAAAATGTATTAATAACATAAATTATGTAAAAATTTAATGCGGTATCATCTTAATTACCTTTAATCATACCCTCAACGCCCCATGGAAAAAATCCTCCATCTCCAATTATAGTTGAGTTTGTCACATTCGTATTATTAGGTGTGATTCGCCAATTATCAAGATTAGCTATCATTAAGGGATTAGTAATCAGTAGTAAAACAAACTATATTTACCATGAAGAGATCCAGCAATAATTACGAATAAAACCACACATACGTTCAAACAAGTCACTACATTGTTTACTAAACTGCTTTCTTTAAGACCAAAAGCTAATGCAACTGAAAATAATTGTCATAAATTGATAATGTGAATTACGAATGTTATATACATACTTGCTAATAAAATGGAAATTCCAAATGAGAAAAAATCAAAATATGATGCCAAATAGGCTATATTAATAGGAGCAATTTCTTTAAATGCATCTTGTAGTGTATTGTTTAAGAGTATGTCCAAATATAAACTTAAACCACGTGCAACACTAGCAGATCCTTAAACAAATTAACAGTAAAACAATAAAATTAAAAATTAGTAATTCTCACCTATAACATATTCTAAAATCAAATTCCAGCCAATAATAAACGCTATAAATTCTCCAACACAAACGTAACTGTAAATGTACGCTGACCCAGCTCTGGGTGCTCTAGCTCCAAATTCTGCATAACACAATCCTAAAATAAATATATATAAATATAAAGAAATGCCCTTCGGTATTAAACTGCGGAAAATACCTGCAAATACTGAAGCAATTGCGGCAATTAATAAACTTAATATAACAGATGGTCCTGCAGTCCTGTGGGCTACTTCGCCAGCCAAAATGTAAACTCCAACACCTAGAGTGCTCCCAACTCCTAGTGCAGTTAAATCAAATATATTCAGCACACGATTTAAACGAGTTTCTTCAACGGTTATTGGATCGATTGCCTTTCGTCTTGTTAATACTTTCCATATTCTATCCATGACAAATTGTGATTAAAACCTTTCTAAAAACGAGTTAATGCTTAACATTAAAACTAAGATTAATCCAATTTCACTAATACAAGGATTACTTTGTGGGTGTTTCAATGATTGAGAATGGTTTAAAGAAGATCCAGGATTCAAAAAAATTGTTTTTGTTTTGTTCCTGTTGGTTCTAAAGGTTTTTTCTTTCTGTTGATTATTAATAGATGAACAAGAAGTTGCAGTTTCACAATCTACTGTTATCGATAAAACTAATTTGCCTGTAATTCAAACAATGATGTCAAAGTTCCCAAAATTGCCCGATTAAACTTCTGGCATAATTCTACAATAAAAAAACATACCTTAACATGCTTCATCTGGCGTGAAGCGTGTTAAATATACTTGAAAAATTTAATTTACTGTTAATAAATTAAACTTAAACATCTAATTAACAACTTACATAAAACAAATAAAATTTACGCCCAATGATTCTAATTTGCAGGAATACGATAGTAAACAAAGACCATATGACTTTTGAATGACATTTCAAACGTCAAATTACATGTATGAGAAGGTTTGCCAACTTTTTAAATGCCAATTAAGAAATCAAACCATTCATATTCAAAAAAATATCAACAGAATTTTTCCTTTTTATAAAGGCTGCATTACGCCTACCGAGTGCCAGTGATGGTATATGGGACGGATATTCCCGTTTTCGTGGGAATTTTCAAGCAAAATGGGAAAAAGGGGATTTTTCGGCTAAAAGAGGGATTTTTAAAAAATACCAATTTTTTTTATCTATGACCATTAAATAACTGTACTCTTTTTCAATACTTTTCAATTGAAAAAGTATAGCATTTACCTCTGTGGAAAATAATGACAGAGCGATGGAAAAAGTGTTCATTATTCCATCGTTCTGTCATTATTTTTAGTAATAAATTTAGTGACTTTTGGAATTTCAAAATTTTAGGTTGGTAAGAGTTGACATGACATTTTGTGTATTTTTAAATCATTAGCGGGCCGCGCTAAATAACAGTTGAAAAAAAAAATTGCCAGCGAATTTATCTGTAAAATTCAAAGTCGTTTTTTTCATAATTTTTTATTAATTAAGTAATTA
>JABRWK010000234.1:9392-27046 GCA_013372445.1 Hypothenemus hampei | reverse complement strand
TATACAGTGTGTCCACGGATGTGGTTGACGAGAGGAAAAACTTTTTTATCTTTGATTTTTCGAGAAAAAGTCACTCTTCATAAAAAGTTCTGCTTCTGCTCAAACTAACATAGCAAATGTTGAATTGTCAGATTTTTATACAGGGTGGCCGAAAAGTTGAAAAATGTGAAAAAGTACCAAGAGTAAAGTGCCTTTATTTTTTGAAATACGCAATAAATTCTTAAAGAAAAGTTATTTAGAATTAAAAGATCAGCTTACATTTAAAATATCAATTATTTATTTAGAAAAATGTATTTTTACATTAACTTAATTAAATACTATGAAATTTGTTTAATTTAATCAATCAAAATAACGGCAAATAAACTAACAATGATAATTAACAATAACTAAAATCTTAATATTCAATTTTCATTCTACATAACTACCTTCTACCTCAACACATTTTTCAGCAGATAAATTTAAAAGCCATTGCCTGACCAAGACTGTTGAATATGTGGGACAGCCGTCTTGTTGCCAAAACATGGTATTCCGTAATTCGGGTTCCAAATTATTTAAGAATGAAAAACATGTGTATCCAATATTTCAAGGTACGTGTGTTAGTTCAAGTTACCTTCGATGAAATACGTTCCAACGATGGCAAATCTCATGTTTTCAACGAAATTTAAAAACTAAAAAATATGGTATGCGATTTTAATACAGCTTCGCAGACAGGTCAAAAAGCAATAGCGATGTGACAGTTATAAATAACGAATTAGATTAGGAATACCGACCACTGAAAAACGAAACAGATAGTTGGCAACCAACAATCTCTGATTAAATATGGTTACGAATCTTTGCCATTTATTTATGTTGTTTCTTTATCAGTTTTGATACTGGTGGAACATCTTATATCAAGCATTTGTATAGAGATTTTTTTATGATTTTTCGATATATTGTAAGAGACAGATGTAGTGATGTAGTGTATTGACAGAATAAAAAAAACTTTTTCGTTCAGTTTAAAAAATATTTCTAAGGCGATACTAAAATAATGGTCTAAGTTCTTGTTGAGGAATTATTTTGTTTAACATCATTGTTAATTGCTATTTTTAACAAGTAACCTTTAAATACCTAGTTGATAAAATTATAGTGTAATAAGAGATAGGTCTAGCGGTCATGGTGACCGCATCTGGATGGTTAAGAGTTTAGAGGTCGGCGAAAATTTGGCTCAGGACTGGACTAGCAAAAGAGACTTTTTACATTCTTTTTTCATGTTCTTCGTTACTTTTTCCAAGTAATATAATACTCTGTTGTTTTTGATGTACTCCCACTTTACAATAAAACCCTTTATTTTTGGGTATAATGATACTAAAACAACAGTCAATCATTGATCTATACGAGGGTATTCTAACAGTAGATAAATGTCAACGATGGTTTCGAAAATTTAATCAGGTGACCAACAGGATGCTCCAAACTACGGAAATCCATCGTATGTTGATGATGAGATTTTGAAGTCAATGAAGGTGATCCAAAGTTTCCCGTTAGTTAATAGTCCAAGAACATTAAAATTCATTGGCGGAATAACGAAAGGGGAATTTGGACACGGCATGAATTGTTACCCTATAATAAAGAGCAGAGGTCAATAATTTGCAATTCTTTGCCATCATATAGAAATGAATCATTTCTACACCGTCTTATAACGAAGAATGAGAAATAAATCGTCTATGATAACTTCAAGTGTAAATGGCAATGACATTTTTGTAAACAAACCACTAATCCAACTGTTAAGCTAAGAGTGTCCTTAAGAAAATGTCACGGTTTAAATTAGTTCGTGAAATTTAACTCTAATTGTTTGTTTATTAAAATCCTATTTAATCTCACTTTCCAACTGTTTTGAGTTGAAAAGTTTTAGCACGTTACTCCCTTAGGTTTATGTGGGGAAAGGAAATGATCAGATTAGATCAAGTTCACTTCAGGAGTAGTTTATTTAATCAGAATTTTATTGATTATTATTGATTTATTATTTAATTGATTTTGTCTTTTGCAATTGTTCTCGCTTCTGTAAACTTCTTGAGAGGTGAGGGTGGAATTAGGGTAAACTTAATAATGTTTTTGAATTTTATTATTTAATTTGCAATTAGTCATTAGTTTTAATTCAAAGTCCAACTGCCAATTAAATAATGTGAAGTTAGGAGTCGTGGAGCCTTAGACAGATTATTGTTCTTTCATCTTTTTCAAATCTAACAGAAAAGGCGAATAAACTAGTGCCTGCCTATTTAACTATTCCAAATTTTAGTATTTAAAATAATGTTGATTGTCTGTTCCTATATTTTGGGAATTTCTCTCAATATAAAAGAAGTATATTATTTTAATTTATCGAGTTAGCATGCTGAAAAATAGTTACTAGTAAGTAACTATATAAAAAAATATTGTTCGTAATTAGTTAGGGACCTAGTGAAGATAGTAAATTTTTGGGCGCATAGCTTAGAAGAGGAGAATAACCACTTCCTCCTGATAATAGACTTGAACAAATAGATTTCAGTTCCTCTATTTGTTAGAGGAATATCCCGTCTTCATCGTTGCCGAGCATTAATGTCGAATGAGAATAAGGTAGATTCTTCAAATATATTAGTTAGATTTATTAATATTTTAGAAAACAGTCGCTCAGCTTTCCTGATCAATCATTATCAGTCATCATATTGTCTTAACAAACATTGTTCAATATGCCATCATTTCATTTACAATGTTTCTTTCCTTTCTGTTAACGGCCGCCGAATAATTGCGAAGCTTTCCTTTTTTATTCTGATAAAATAAATGGCACCCCAATCCACGGAAGCTGGGCAGATTGCTCTCCATTATTTTAAAAAATTAATTACTATACAAAAAAAAGGTGTTGTAAAGTATTTTGCTGAATGTCTGAGATGAAACTATTACAGCTAATATTTATGGCTAAGAATTCGAAATCGTAAAGAAGAAAGTTAATGAAAACCACCAGCGTTAATTCATAAAAAGAAAATAATCTTTCACTAAAATAATGCAAGGTCTCATACGATATCGAGAACTGGTGAAAAAATTAGTGAGTTAAATTGGAAAATTCTTAGCCATCCAACTTATTTCCCTGATTTCGTATCTATTACTTATGACCTTTTTAGAACTTGGCAATACAGTATTTATGGCGCAAAACTTTAAAATTTTCCCAAAGTGCAATTGTTTTACCTCAACGATTTTCTTAATTCAAAACCCGTATACTTTTTTAAAAATAAATTTGAAAATTATCCTAAGAAATGAAGGAAATTATATTTTGAATTAATACATGGTGGTCCAAAATAAACTGACGAATTTATTTTGCCTATAACTTTTGAACGAAACGTAATTGAGAAATAAAACAAACAGTAAAATAAAGTTAAATGCAGGGACCATTAGCACAGAGTTTATCCAGTAGTTAAAAGAATCTGGAGCAACCAGATCCGGTAACCATTTCACGTCACTATTTTTTCCTTTGAAACTAGATAGAGGATAAAGTGTTTGCTAATGTTCTCTAACCATCCAAGCTTTAAAAGAGAATATTAGACAAGAAATTGCCTCAATATTTTCGGAAACACATACAGATGGTATAAACACTGTCAGAAGAAATTATGCATGGCAGCAAGAAGGAGACGGTCACTTACCTGGAATGATTTTCCATACCTAAAATTTCTCCCAACATTTAACTTTATTTTATTTGTTGATTCCATTTTGTTCAAAAGTTATAGGCAAAATAAATTTATCAGGTTATTTTTGACCATCCTGTATTTAAAAATATTCATGAAATTAATAAAACATTTTGTTAAAATAAAAAATTAGTATTTCTTTCTGATTCTCTAATACATTGGAAAAATCATTTTCTTGAAAAATAAATTATTGCAGGCTATCTCTAAAAATCAATAATAAAGAGTGTGCCAATAAGACTGTACATTTTAACTGTTGAATAAAACTCAATTTAATTTACAGTACCTACTTGATAATATGTAATTATTCACATATTAATACACCCTAAAGGTAAACAACGGCAAGTCCATTTTATTTTGTGATTTACAGACCCTCCGATTAAATGTAAAAAATAATATTTTGCAAATGGTCGCCCAGATTGGCTTGACAGACTTCAGGAAATTTTCACTCAATAACATCTTCACATAATTCCATAATTACATAGTTTTCTAATTTCAAAGTTCAGCTGTTGAATTGTTGTTGGATTATTGGCGCATACACGAAAACCCCAAAGGAAATAACTACAAGGTATTAAGTCACACGATCTTGCTGGTCAATTTTGATTGCCATGATCTGGAAATTTTTCTTTTGGCAAAATTGCACACCTTAACGCCTTGTGTACATTTCCTTTAGGGTTTATTCAAGTCTCGTATATATTGTCACGTCGTACATGAACTGTCACTACTTAATGTGACTCGCCAGGATCTTGGTGACTAAATCAAACGAAGTTGTTCTAACATAAGGGGTTATTATTTATCTGAAAATACTCGGAGAGGGTTTACAAGTTTGACCGACACGTTCGGCATGTAAAATTAAACCTAACAGTATACAAAAATGCCTAACATTTACGAATACACAAGACGAATACAATATTGAAACAATTCAAAGATTAATGCTTATTCAGAAAGATAACTATGGCATCAAACACTTTATCACCACACACAACCTTAGCGGATCACTTCTATAAAAAATGTATTCTAACTTGGGGAGGTTTTTGGTAATTGCTTCAGCTCAACCTTTTTGGGAGCTGACCCACGAACCGACTGATTTTATTTTACCTCTTTCGTATCGTTGTCACCTCTGTATTTGCAATTATCTTGGTGATGGTGATTCAAACAATTATTCCTCTGACCTAAATTAAGTATACGAGTGATAGATCGCCAGGGGTTGACCGACCCATCCGGTCGGTACCCTGTAATCCGATCCGTATCCTCAATACCTGTCAGATTAGTAATTTGTTTTGATTTTGGAATTGGTTTAGATCATACATGTGTGATCTCTATTGCGGAAAAACATCCGCTTGAAACAATTCTATTAGTGACAATTGACATTGAATCCATGTAATTCCCTACTTCACGTAATAGGCAAAAATTTTGCCAAATTCAAGAATTAGGCAGTACTGTAAGTTGCCTATTAAACGAAATCGGTATGAAATCTTGCCTATTACTTGAAGTAGGCAATTATACGAATTCGGCGTAACATATACACCAATAATCCAAAAACAATTCAACAAATGTAGTTTGAAATTAGATGTATTATTACCGAAATTGAGCCGTATTTACGTGAAAATGTTATTGAAAATTTTGTAAAAAAAGTGAGAGTTTATTAACAAAATCGGGGCAGCCATTAACAATATAACATTTAATCAGAGGGCCTGTACTATACATTAATACATATATAAATAACAATTATCGTCAAATCAATAATGAGTTTTATTCAACAATAAAACAAATAAAATGTGCAGTCTTATTGGGACACCCTCTATAACCGATATAAATACTATTTTTAACGGTAATTATAACCATAAGTGTTCCAAAGCTAACGTATTCGTCAGTGTTCATAGTAAATCAAATTTATTTTTCATAAAACTAAGATTCAATTTTTGAGAGTACTTTTAGAACAGGTAGAAAGTGGCTCTTTTCAGATCCAATCTGCCACAAGTTTCCCTTTTTTGTTTCATTTTCCATAACAGTATGCGATCTCTCTATCTAAAAGATAATTTTTGTAAAAAATAATTATTATACATGCTTTAGGCCATTGTTGTTATCTGCATACATTGCATCGAGATATTATGTTCTTTGTTCCATTACATTGTCCATACAGATAAGGAGTTGTTCGATTTTTTACAATGAACAAAAAAAATGTGTTATAAATCAGAACTGCATAGCAAGCGAAATTAACGTTTCCTGGTTCTCAAGTTGACTGGGCGTTGCTTTTCGAGAGGCTCTCGAGCTATAAAGCTGGGAGGTATTCATAATTTTAAAAAGAACCAAGTTCTCATACACTTTTTATTGTTTTAACGAGAGGTCGGCTCACGGGATAGCGCCTCCATACACGTTCTTGAAGCAAAAAGTTGTCGCACGTCTTTTTAGTTCCTGTTTAAGACCTTCGCGTACCCATCGAGACAATATTCTTTTTATTTTAACAAAAAAAAACACAAAAATGTTCCAAAATCATCCTTTTCAACAAACTTTCTGCATTTTATTTATTTCGTTAACATTAATATTTTTCTTCGTGCAATACAAAACTAAATATCCTGAATTTTCGTTTGCGTCTAATGAAACAACTTCTTCGTTTTCTTTCGAGGAATTACTCGTTGAATATAGTGCCAACAGCACCGAAGCAACTATCTCAAGGGAAATAATCTTCGACGTAGTGGAAGTCCTAAATTCAGTCACGGACTTGCAAAATGACATTAATAAGACGTTATTTCAACAAGATAATACCGTTCAACAACGGAATATTTATATATTAGGTAAGTCTCAAGTGTGTATGATGTTCTTAACAAGAATGGTTACTATATTTTAGGGTTGTTTGAATTAACTAATAAATTAGGCAACCAGCAGGAAGAAGGTGCGAGTGAATTAATTGCCGCAAAACTGGCTGTGCGACATGTAAATGCCCTTAAAATTCTACCAGGATACAAGTTGATCCTGTTAATTAATGACACTCAGGTAATATAATTTTTCCAAGGGACAAAAATGATTTACGTAACAGAACATGATATGACACATCGTTTATTTTAAATTTTTGATCTTTTCCTGAGGTAAACAAATTGAGTGAAAATGCAATTTATATGATATAAATTGTGTTTAATGGCCGAATTAAAGGTGAAACATGTCAGGTAACCAACAGATTTATGAGTGTGGATGAGTTGTAAGGTTTCCTTTTTGAACAATTTACCTGGGTTTTGTGTTCTTATTACATGAAGAATTATGATACACATGTCAGCAATAGCCTTTTTTTTTAATGAAAATTTCCACTTTCATTGCTAAGATGACCACTCTATTATCCGTATGTTTAAATAATTTTTTTCAACTGTTATAGAAATTTATTTGGAATTTGGTCTACTTTTTAATGAAACACATATAAAGACATCTAAAAGATATACAACCGAAGTATTGCAATGCAGAGGTTAAGTTTAAAAGTAATTTTTCAGTTTATTTGCAAATTTTTTAATTACATATGACAACGTATGCAATGTTATAAATTGTAAACAATTTATGCGCTTCATTCCAATCATACTATTGTTTTCATATACTATTGTGGAAAAAAACAACATACTGTGACTAACTAGTCTTCGTAAATCCTCAATTGCTAATTCAAAGGGATCTTTTAAAAGTACAAGGAACTACTGTGCTGTGTGTTCATAAATAACAAAATCGTATAAAATGAAGTCCGGTTGTGATTCTAAGGAGAGCTACGCCTCTAGTAGATTGTGTCCGAAAAAGGGGTTTTTGTTTAATTTGTCTGAAACCCATTGAAATGGAGCAACTACCATTGGTAATTGCTCAAAGTTCGGTTGATAATAGATTCAAATTATTAGGAATAAGAAGATTTTTGGCGTTTTTTGGTACCGTTTTCTTTTATTTGAAAATATTTGTCAATTATTGCAAAGAATATGATTTCTTATTATTTTTTACTGAAAAAAGATATCCTTGTCAATACGTATTTGCCAAATCAACCGTTTTCGACATTCAGAACAGATGAATATTAAGAATAAATCTAACACCGAAAATGTTGACTTACTCTACTTTAATCGTATACATATATGTATAATATACATACAATATTTCATTACATTCAAAATTAAGTAATTTTTGCCTCGGACTGGCAGTTGTCAAATTTCAGGTTCCCTTAAAAAAATTAGATTTCATTCATAAAAAAAAATCAAAAAAAGTGAATTAGCAACATTGAATTTGTGGAAATATAATTTCGTATTGGTTTATTTCTTTGCTTTCTCGACATAAAGGCGAACTATTCTTGTATTGCATCGTTGCGTGCGATAGCAGGTGGATTTGATTTTGGCTAAACTTTCGACACAATGGTTGCACAAAGAAATCAAATATTGATGTCTCTTTAGTCAATCATCTGTGTTAGTACAGTACTCTCAAGAAACTATAAATAGTATTAAAGATTGTAGAGGTACTTGATTTTCTTGAATTTAAACTAATATATTATATTTATATTAATTTATATTTCTATACAATGTTTGGCACTATTTTTAATATTTTAGGGCGATCCGGGAGTTGCAATTGACAGACTTTTCCATGCGATTTACTCTGAAAACACAGTGTTGGTAGTTCTTGGTTCTAGATTTTCAAACGTTACAGAAGCTCTGGCCCACATCGTGCCCTATTGGAACATCTTACAGGTTATACTATTAATTTCTAGAAATAAATATTATTTTAAGACTAGAACTTGCTTGTAAAAAACTGGAACAGCTCTAATTAGGGGAAAAATAAAGTAAATCGATGTCAATTTTTCAAACCGTTCTAACAATTGCTTCGATTCCTTTTATACATCGGTGCTGAAATGGAATTACTACTTTCCTTTCAATACGACCCTTTTTAATTTTCTAAGAATCGTATTGGAAAAAATTAAACGTTCAATCAAATTTCCCGTTTTTAATGAGACACATGGTAATAGATATTGACACGCTATTCTGTAAGTTCAGGAACTTAATTTAATATAATATGAACCGATAGAGGTAATAATAGTCCAATTCAGTTAAATATAGTTGTATTAAGAGGTATAATTATGACTAGTTGTGGGATATAATTGAATCAATTACTTTTACAGGACACTCAGCCTCGATGAGCACTCTGTCCATATAAACCGGCGTTTCTCAAACTTACTCCATTTATAAATTTTAATTTTTTATTATATTAGGCACTTTATACTAAGTGTAAGTGTAAAATTTGTCTAAGTGATTTCAGCAAATAAATATACCTATTTACTCACCATGGGGATTAATATTTTGAATAAAATGAATCTACGATACTTCAAAATTAAGTTTACAACCATGGAAAATGCTTTATAATACTTCAAAGAGGAATTTTGTAGGAAACATAAATAATAATCTTTTACAGGTTTCGTATGGAGCTCGATCTCCTGCCTTATCAGATCGACGCCAATTTCCCTTATTCTTTAGAACAGTTGCTCCAGATTCGTCACACAATATAGTCAAAGTTGATTTTATTAGACATCACAAATGGCCCGTGGTGGTGGTTTTTTCCCACAGCGAAAATCAGTATCTTTTGCCCATTAATCATTTAATCACCCAATTGGAAATGAAAAATATCACTTGCATTTCTACAGTGACTTTTACAACAGATAATTATAAAGAACAGTTAAATGTATTAAAAGTAAGAAACGAATAAAAACATGAAAATTCTCTTTTTTTAACATGATCTTTTTGAGGAATTAGATGTAAGGATAATATTGGGAAGTTTCTCAGCTTCAATGGCACCTTTAATATTTTGTCAGGTGATGTAAAACTACTTTAATTTCTATAAAGTTATTTTATGAAAATTTCAGGCACATTCACTAGGAATGACCGGCAGCGAATACGTTTGGATAATAGAAAATCACCAAATCAACTGGTGGAAAGAAGCAATAGGAAATTGCTTCCAATCTAATTTAACTCAAGCTACAGAAAGTGTATTTTTAATAGGAGATTACGAATACAATAATCGCATATTACAATCATCAGAATTGGTAAAAGTGAAAATTAATTTTCCACATTAGTTTCTTAATACGTTTCATTTTATAGAAAATATTTGAAAATTTATCTAAAATTTCGAATCGAGCTAAAAATACTTACGACGCAATTTGGACCATTGCTCTAACTTTAAGAGCAAGCAATGCAAAAGATTTGGATAATTTACAATATACAAATATGGAAAAAGCATATCATTTTGTAAAATTGATGGAAAACATGCAGTTTATTGGTTTATCGGTGAGAAATTATAAACGATTTATATTTCATTATTTAATGGTGTGATTTTTAGGGACTTGTTAAATTCAAACAGTCTGATAGAGTTGGTGATTACATAGTCAGTCAAATACAAGATAAGTATAAAATTTTAATTTTGAAATACTCTAATACAAAGTGATCTATGAGTTCTATGACAAACTTTGGCACATAATAGCTGGGTTAATTCTAAATAAACCTGCTCCACATAAATTAAGGATATTATTAAAATTTCCATTTTATTAAGACCATAATTCATCCAAATAAATAGTTGGATTTGAATTATTTTTTGGTCAATCGTAGCTCTATTATGGGTGAATATTTTGCAGCGAGAAGATGCTCAAAAAATAAAAGCAACATATTATACAGGGAGTGTAAATAATGTCATGTTTTTTCATCAAAATTTAACCTTCTTCCATGGGTAATGCCAGATGGCTCAGGCATATAAAAACTATACAACAGATTACCCTCGTGTCTCTATTTTCAGGTTATCATATGATAATTTTGCGCTAATTTTTCCGGCAGTTTAACAAACTGCATTTGTAAAAATTCAAGATATCTTGAAAAATTGAATATCTCTGGAAAGGTTCAAAATAAATTAATCGTGGAAAAAATATTTAGAATTAACCCAGATATTATTTGCCAAAGTTTGTCATAGAATTCGTAGAATACCTTGTACATACTATAACATAATTTTCAGAAGTAATTAAGAGGCTGATTATTACAATACAAATATTTTTAAAGTAAAGATTTCAGTCAATTTCAATCAGTTAGAACTTTCAATATAATTTGAAATCATTGACGTGTTAAAATATTCGCAACGTTTCGTTGGTTCTTGGAATGTGCTCTCCATCCCTTTACATTGTAAATAGCTGATAATATCAATAATAGCTTCATATTATGAAGTGATTTGTTTTTTTTGAAACCAAAATTAGATTTTCCACGAATATAAAAAATGCATGCGTCATAAATAGCTTAAATAATTGTATTTACAAAACAACATACTGCGATATATAACATATGCGATGTATAACATACTGCGATAAGCCTAATTATAACCCTACTTAAATAATTTCTAAAAGTAATAATAATCAGTTATAAACTATCTATATTTCTATGTTATAATCCCGCAATGTAAAATAAATTACAGACATAAATTTCCAGACAATTTGGCAAAACGATTCCCTATTGTTTGAAATTTCTAGAGGCAGATGCCTTGAAACTTGAAATTTAATGCATAACTCAAAAGTACAACAGTTGCAAAAAAAAAACAAAAAGTTTTTCTAATATACGCGCCGAGTATTATTTTTGGCTCACACACAGATATTGATTTTGAAAAATTTATTATTTTGATCACCGTGCAAAAGAATACATAATATGTATTCATATATCTAATTTTAATCAGTTAAAGTATACAGTGGTAACAGAAAAAAATGGCGCATAGTTAAAATCTTTTAAAATATTACATGGACGCAAAAGTTTGTCTCAATTTCATGGCAAAAATTAAAAGAAAATTTTATCTACTACAAATTATATGTATTTAATCAATACGGTATGATCAGTTATGTTTGATGACCTTTTTCCATCTTTTCGGTAGTTTCGTAATCTCATGCTCATAAAAGTTTTCAGGTTTTTTGCCTGAAAGTCCTGATCCAGGTGATGTTTCACGTCTTTCAAGGAAGTAAAGTTTTTACCATTTAAACTGTTTTGAAGCCATCTAAATAAATAATAGTTAGAGAGCGCAAGGTTGGGAGAGTATAGAGGACGGACCAAAATATTCCAGTCAAGTTCTAAAAGTTTTTATCGAATGGAGTTACTTTCCATTAAACCACATGTGTCTTTAATCATTCGACAAAAACTTTTAGAACTTTACTGGGATGTTTTGGTTCATACACCACACTCTCCTGACCTTGTATCCTCTAACTGTCATTTATTTAAATTGTCTTAAAACAACTTAAATGCAAAAAATTTCATTTCCTTAGAAGACGTAAAACATCACCTGAATCAGTTCTTTAGCGAGAAACTTCAGAATTTCTATGAATATGGGATTATATCACTACTGAAAAGCTGGAAAAAGGTCACCAAACAGAATGGCAAATACTATGTTGATTAAATAAACTGCTTCACATAAGATAAGGATATTACTAAAATATGTATTTTTTTAAGATTATAATTTTTGCCGACCGCCGTCGGATTTTAATGAGTTTTTTTTTCCATTGCAGCTCTGTTATGGGTGAATACCCTGCGGTAAAGAGATGCCCAAAAAATAAAACCAACATATTGTACAGGGTGTGTAAATAGAGTCATGTTTTTTCCATGTCATGTCTTCCACAGAACTCTTTAAGATTCCTTGCATTTTTCCATATGAAATTTATTAAATTGCCGGACAAAATTAGCACAAAATTATCATAGTTTGTATTCATTGAACACATGGTAACCTGTCTAATAATGTAATAACGTAATTCACTGTATAATTTTCGTATGCCTCAGCCACCTGGTATTGCCCACAGAAGGCATTAAATTTTGATAACAACCATGCCACTAATTATACGCCCTGTACAATATGTTGGTTTTACTTTTTGGGCATCTTCTCGCCGTAGGATATTCACCCATAATAGGGCTACAATTGAAAAAAAACCATTAAAATCCGATCAGCAGTCGGGAAGAATTATAGTCTTAAAAAAATACATATTTTAGTAATATCCTTAACTTATGTGGAGCAGTTTATAATTTATAGTAAATAAAATTGTCAGCACCTATTAAAATTCTTGGTCAGTATACAATTGTACCGATTTTTCAGGCAGTTCAGACAATAGATTTTTATCCTGACTTAATAGATACAGAAGTCTTTCAAAGTTCATAAGTTTTTTTCCTTATAAATTACAAGTGAGTTTTTCAAGAACTGTGGAGATAATTATCCTGTCAGAAAAGTTCAATTTTGCGAAATTGTTATTGAAGTGAAATATTTTATTTTATTTTATTTTATTTTATTTAAACACAGACAAATTAGTAAACAAATCTGACAGTATTGCAGTGATGAAAATTTGCATATTTCTTGAGACGCATACCGAATATCCCGAAAAACTTAACGTTTGATTGGCATATTAGTTGATACTATTACTGGATCACTATTTATAATTAACCGCTATTTGCATCATGTGGAATGATTTGAATGTAGATGGAACAATAGAGCCTTTAATAATAACTATTATACGAGTATTGCTATTATATTAGTATTAGAGAATCAAAAGGATTTATATGGAAATTTATCGTTGGATGAAGGTCTACTGTATTTTCAGCAAGATGGTGCATCCTCTCAATATGTACGAACTATAACAACTAAATGTTCCAGAAATGTTCAGAAATATGTTGCAACCTTAAAGGGTAGACCGATGTGCTCTTTATTTATATAGAAATAAGTTAATAAACTCGTGGACAAAATTAACGCAACACTTGAAAAATCATTAAATTTTGACAGTCAATATCTGCCCAATCACTGGTCGGATATGAATGACTTTTTTTATCAATTGTAGTACCTTATTATTGACTAATAATGCCTAAAAAAATAAAATCTTCATATTGTACAGGGTGTATAAATAGTGTCATGTTTTTTCATCGAACTTTAACGTCTTCTGTGGAGAATACCAGGTGTCTCAGGCATATGAAAACTATACAGTGTGTAGTCTTGCGTCTCCTGAGTTTTTTGTTTTTTTCGAGTTTATTTTGACCTTAAATTTTTATTACGTATCAATAACATTCATACCTAAGGACGGAGTCAATTCCAAAAAACATTTATCTGGAGTTGAGAGAAAAAATCTGAAGTGACCAGAAATCATGGGTCAAGTTCTCAGCTGTATACATACATATAACTTCTACATTTTTAAAAATTATAAAAAAAACTCTTGTCAGAACATAGGTATGAATGTCATTTATAAAGAGTAGAAATTTGAGTTAAAAATATTAACAATTTTTGGAGATTTTTGTTCTTAAATGTAACTCTTATTCCCATATAGATAAGAAGCGCGTAGATACCCCTTTAAAGACGGTGATTTTCATCTATTCAAAATATATAAATAATAACTGCAACACATTCAGGAGTCGAAAAAGAAGAATGACACGAATTTATTTAAACAAATAACCTAACTACAATGACGTTTGAATAAAAACCCTTAAATATTTTAGCACATAAATGTTCGGACATAG
The DNA here is from genome assembly GCA_013372445.1 of Hypothenemus hampei. Lineage (NCBI taxonomy): Eukaryota > Metazoa > Arthropoda > Insecta > Coleoptera > Curculionidae > Hypothenemus > Hypothenemus hampei. Next base: position 12,864 of record JABRWK010000234.1, on the reverse strand, counting down.
AATTTCCCACCCACAGAAAAACACGTTGCCCTAGAAATAATAATTGAAATTTATTATCAACAATTTTTAATAAAAATATGCTATGTGGCACAACAACTAAAAAAGGAATTTGAGAAATAATGACACTGTGCAACAAAAAAAAAGAAAGTATTTTCTCTGGGTTTAGAGTGTGTAATGATGATACCCCACTGTCTACTCAATTAAAGTTAATATATAAAATAGTCTCATCACGTATGATTTCTTAGAGAAAAGCATTTATTTTATATACAGGGTAATCCAAAAATTCAGTACAAATATTTTAAGAGTAAAATAAGACTTTTTTTTCCTACAAACAAATGTCCTAAACTGCACTTCTCCCGAGTTACTGCCATTGTAGGTTTCGCGACAAAAAGCGAATATATCAAATTATGACTACTGTTACGGATCAAATGTTCTAATAATTTGCACATCCCAGTTTTTTTAAACACTATTCATTTCTTGCTTCAAAAATAATGTAAATTTAATTTGAATTTTGTATCACCCTGTATATAATGGAACGCTTTTCTCTAAGAAACCATACGTGATAGGACTATTTTATATATTAACTTTAATTCATCATTACATACTGTAAACCCCGTGAAAATACTTTATTTGTTTTTTGTTGCACTGTGTAATTTTTTAAAATTTTAAAGGAAAATCGATGAAAAAAATGGCTGAAAACTATCATTTGAAATTATACTATGGCGATATAATTAAAGGATGTGGAGAGATAGGTACTGTAAATAGTTGAGGAAAAAGTTTTATTCAATTGCCTAGGGTAACAAATAGAGATCAAAAACCTATTGCAAAAATTTGCAAATGCTAAAGAAGAGCAGCAATGCGAGAAATTATTGTTGGTCGAAACCAAGGAGGAGGTATTATTATACGAGGGCTATTTTGAGGGAAGTTGAAAAAAAACAGCCCTCGTATTTAAGGAATGTTATTAACAATGGATTCACAAATCGAGTTACGGTTTTTGCAAAATAAAGCATTCTCATAAACAACCTAATTTGATATCGAAATTTCATTATAAACCCCTGAATAGGCAAAACTAAATCCGATGCGGACGGAGTCCCAGAAAAAAATCGTCTAATTAGAGCTAAATCGAAAGCTAATTGGATAAGTCCAAGTTTGACATATGTGTAGGGGATAGTAGTAAGCGCATAATAAAAACAGCATATGGAGTTTTATACAGGAACTGCTTAAAACAATCGGTAAAATTTCCACAAAGCGTCATGGTTCAGAGATATATGACGGTAAATGAGATTGAAAAATTATAATGTATTAACGGCAACATTAATAGAGAAAAAATCGAGATATCCTAGTAATAAATCAATTTCATTCAGCAATACACCAGTTCAGTGATAGATACCTTGTATTTCTTTTTTGGCAGAACGGTACATCCGACCATACAATCAAACTTACAAGAAAATGATTTAGGGACAATGATATCTATTAGAATTTTGAGCTGGCCATCAAACAATTCCGATTTAAATGTCACTGAAACATTATGGTATCACGTGAACAGTTCGTTACACAACAGTTCTCAAAGAACAATTCCTCACCTTAAAACGAAAATTCAGGAGGTTAGGAATACTTTTATTCAGAAATTTTGTATAGTATATTCAGATAAAGCATGACAAAAAGAATTATCTCCGTTTTAAAATCCAAAGATGTCATTCGTCTTGATTGGTTCCTGAATGTATTGCAATTATTATTTGTATACACACAACCAAAAAGGAACGTTATAATAATAAAAAAGTTCATGATCAACATAAATTTATTTATTAAAATTTGATCAGTGACTAAATTTATTAATATAACGTAAAACTATTCATTGGTTGAAGATTTGTTCGCAGTTCACTTATGTACGAAGTTTTTGGCAACCATGAACACAGTTTTTAATTGTATGAACATGTTTCATAAATTTATGAATTGATTTTATTTAATTCATGTAATTGGATTTGTCTTCCTATAAATAATATTTTTATAAATATGTATATGACACGTGTATATAAATATCGGACCAGATTCATGAAATAAAATAATAAATTCGTGAAGCTATTTCCTCATTCATGGTACTCAAACGTTCTTACATAATATAATGAAATTCAATAATCTTTGATTAAATGTTTGTTAAAGTATGAACATATCCATCAACTGATGAACGCAAATTCATTTTGTTTAAAACGGCAAAAATTTAATAATGAACAACGATTTATGACACCAATGTACTATTTTACGAGACTGTCTTAATGCATTACACATCAGTAACTGCCATTTATTAATATTATGAACAATATTTTTTTATATGTAGTTTGAGTAAATGTGAATAATTTTTTTTAAAGATTCTAGTATATTTCTACTAAATATTTTGTCACCCGAATATTTAGTTGTTAAAGGTTTATAATTCTAGGAAGGCAATGGTTGGATGAATATTATCAAAATCAGTGGATAGGAGGGCGAGGTCCAGTTGAGTAGCCACCTTGTTTACTCGATTTTTTTATAGGATCATTTAAAATTCGTAGTTTATAAAACCAAACTTGGCTCGCTTGATAATTAAAAGAAAGAGTAATACAAGAATTTAGGACTATTTTCGGAGACACACATGTATATCACGAATTTGAATACATACTTTATAATTGTGGAGCAGTAGTAACAAAGGGGCTAAGTGCCATTTTGTCGAAAAATGAGATATTTATGAAAATAGGTTCTATGTGTTACCAACTATTTCCCATAGAACAAGCAAAGTGCCTGGACACGAACAAAATGTAAAAAAATGAACTGAAAATTGCAGTTTTGCGTAAGTGTGACTGCAGTTCCCCAACAAAGGTGCTAAGTACAAAGGGGCTAAGTGCCAAATTTGCAAAGTCGTGAAATTAGCAAAAAACTTCATAATATKAAATTATCAAACGTTTCGTGATACATATCTACCATTTCAAATTGGCTTGTATATTCATATATCTTTATAAACTATTTCATCTGAAATGGCAAATCTGACTCCTATATACCTATATTTATATGTATTTAAGTACATATAAATGCTAGATTTTGACAATGACAGTTTAATTTTTGATATTATTACTAGTTAGTATAATAGTTACTCTTAACGTATAGTTCTGTGCAGCCGTATTGATTGTTATTAACTATTTAAAATGAATAAAGAACGACGTAAACTTGGGTCTGGAAGATTTAGTGATGAGCAAAGGCACATGAAAAATACGGGAAAGTCGTATAAAACCAGAAAGGGAACGACTATGTTTGAAAAAAAGAAACCTAATTTAGAAGTGAGAAATGAATTCATTAATTTGGTTGAAACTCAAATGTTCTACTTTTTTTTTCAGGTAACATGTAAATGTAAATTTAATTGCAAATCCTTAACTTATGCAAAAAGGTTGGCGCTTTTCGAAAAATATTACGGAAGCAAAATTGACGTTCGCGGAACGTACATTAT